>BGPR01012915.1:0-11464 GCA_013235015.1 Araneus ventricosus | reverse complement strand
TGTTATAGAGGGATGTATCGTTATATCGAGGGGCGATATAATTACGATTTAAAAATCTTAAATTTTGGTTGTTAATGTGGACAAAATACAACAATATACCTTAGCAAAAAAACATCACCAGAGTGTTAATTATTGTTAAAGCAAACAAAAATTTGAAAATTCAGCTACACACATATACATGAGAAACTTATTTGTTTAAGGCACGAAAATGATCATCATTTGTAGATGAAAGGCTTGAAAGAAATGCCCGTCAAGATTGAATTGTTTGAAGAGGTTTCTGGGATGTCAATAATGATTGCGATGGATCTGCGTCATCATTATCGTCCTCTTTATCATCATTTTCCATTTCTTCTGTGATTTCGGACACAATATCTTCTATCTATATCTAACTCCTGCAGAAACCTTAAGATCATTATCCGCTGTTAAATATTTCTCCACGTTATTTCCAGACATTTTTCCACTTTTTTCTTCAAGTTCAGTTAGACTTCTGAAGGCTCAAAATACAGTCTTCAACATCAGAAACATCGCCTTTTTTGGAATTTTCGTCTTTATCAGTTTGCTTATCCGCCACGAAATATGTTACAGAGAAAGAAAATGATGTTCAGATTTTTGTACCGGTGTTTATTGTTGTGCAGAATATAGTCTCTAACTTTCAGAGAAAGCTGAAATTTTCTCTTCCTCTCAAAGAATGCAAAAAGTCACAGAAAAATGCGAGTCTTACATCCGTTAAATACTTCGTAGAACTGCAATTATGGAACTTTATGAATGCACAGATCAAATTATTTCTGTTTATAATTGTTGCATAACAGCCTACATTTTTTCTTAATAACAAAAGTGCCGTTTCTGCTAATTTAACATTATTGAAGTTTGATTTTTTCTTCTAAACTTCTTAGAAAATAAACCTGAACTGTTTTGAAATAAAACTCCTTTAGTTGTAATTAATTTAAGACGTCAAAACGACAGTACATTATTCATTTAACATTAATTGTGTTATTAATAATTGCAAATCAAATCTTATATTAATTCGATATTCATACGAAAACGAACAATTTAATATAATATTACCAACTGAAGAATTATTTGTTAAAATTTCAGATTTGCAGTATTTTTTCATAAAAAAAATCTACGCTGATATCCACAAAATAAACAATAGCATCCTATGCAAATTACCAACTTAGGATTTAACTCTAACTACAATAAACTACAATAAAGGGTGGATGTTCTCCACCCTTTATTGTAGTTTATTTTAGAAATAAATTTGTTTGGAACGCACTAATAGACATGTTTAATAAACTGGAAAAACTAAAAAGTGATGTAATAACTAATTTAAAAAATAGAAGTTAATATAATATAAAATTCTAAAGAAAAAATGCTGTTTAGATTACAGTTTCACAAATGAAGATTTATATTTATCATGCCATTAGGAATAGGAAATAGAACCACATTACCGAAAATGTAGAGATTTCGCTAATATCAAGGTTATGCTGACGTCATAACTTAGCGAATTTTGAGGCTTCAAAATTATTTTCTAGTTTACATTTCAGCAGATAACACACGAAATATTCATAAATTAAAAAATAAAAATTTTATATGCATAACGAAAATATGCAGAAGAGCTTTTAAGAATGCAGAATGGTTATTTAAAGTTGTTAAATTTAAGTTTTAACATAATTTTTAATTCTTAGACAGAGATGCGTTCAGTCCCAAAGAAAAAAAGGATTTTTCGCACTTATTTTTTTACTTTCTCGTATATTAAGTATACAAAGATAAATTCTTGTAATCGTAAAAAATCTCGAACTCGAGATTTTTATGAATCTAAACGTTTTAGACCTCCCTGTGTCTGAAAAACACAATTTTGGAATTGTGTCTGTCTTTGTGTCTGTGAACACGATAACTCATTAATTATTAAACTCATTATTAAACCTAAAGGGATGAAATTTGGAATGTGATATTAACACCTATTTTGTAGGTGGTTTCTATAAATTTTTTGACAAAATCCATCCGGGGATAGTCAGTCTGACTTTCTGTCTGCGTTAATTGAACAAATTAACTAAGAAACGTAAACAGCTTGATGGATAAAATTTGGTGCACAGTTTTCTCTTAAGAAATGTAAATAAGTATCAAAAGTTCGATAAAATACATCAAGGGTTTCACTGTGTCTCTGACCGGATAATCGCATACTTCTTATTATTGTACTCATTAACGCAAAGACTAAGATAAATGAGATTTGTTGTGTTGTCTTCCGTGTAATTCCGTGTCCAATTTCGGTTACAATCGATTGAAAAAAAGGCGTTAAAATTTAATATCTTAATATGATGTAAAAACACGTTCCATATCGTGTATCGGCGCACGACTTTCGTGCACTTATCCCCATTTCACTTTGGAGAATTTTATCTCGCCTGCATTTTTCACCCTTTCGTATTGCAGCGTTCTGCGAAGACAATATCAGTAATATGTCGTGGACTACACCATTTTTAGTCGGGCGTATAACATCTTTGTTAGAAAGTATACGAGATAGTTTAGGGGAGATCACCCCCTCAGGTTTTCTCAATTGTTAATTACAAACTGGAAATCAAAGCAGAACTGTTTAGAAAACGCATTGAATGTGTGAATTAAATTACTTCGAAAAATAAATTCGAAACTGATATTCTTTCTTCGGTATTTTTATCTGAGTATGTAAATATATATATTCTTAATAATTATAATATTTATTCTCAAATATTGTTTTTACATCGAGGCAATAAAAAAGTAGTTTTGTAGATTATCATGGCAGATGAAATATTTTCGTAAGTGCTTGAGAGCATCTCGAGCACATTAGTAATAAGGAATTAATATTTAGGTGGTGGATCAGAACTACTCATTTGTTTTGATAGTAAAGTATAGAGGCTTAAATGGAAATCATGTAGTTTACCTTCTTTATTCTCCGTTTGTTTATATTAACGTCAAGTAAGAGGCATTATAATCTATATCATATTTTGTGCCAATTTGACTTATATTTTCTACTAGTGAGATTTTGACAGCGAGATATTAGCATTTACCTAATTAATTAGTACCTAAGAAATTATTGAAAAAATGAAAAACGTTTCATTTCAGAAACTATTTATTGAACCATTGGATTTTTATCGTCAGTTTCGCTTTTAACTCCTTCTGAGAAAATCGAGCAGTCGTTTGGTTTCCACCGAATTGCTTAACAACAATCATAATCGCAAGCGGTTACTTTCATGACTTCTTTTCAGGAATTCGGAGCTTCAGTATATAAAACTTCCACATTGTATGTCTAATACGGTTTATCGAGCTCAAGAGAGAAATATCAGTTATTTTTTATTTGGAGGTTTAGTTTAAAGTATCGGACACTAATTATAATCCAATCTTAGAACTTTTAGCTCAGCGTATTTGAACTTTTACGTTTTGATAATTTATCCAGATCAAATGAGAAGTACAGAGGAATGTCAATGAGGATCCAGTTTTTTAATTTCGCAGGAAAAGGAAACAAACTGACCTGTCTTCCCACGTAGTTCCAAAATTTACACATAGATAAAAATTTTAAATAAAGGTATAATAAATTATATTTTAATTTAGTAATTAAGCAATACAGTGAGTCACGATGTCCCCAAAATGTATTTAAAAAATTATAAATTATTATTATATCTAATAATAAAAATGGACATTGTGCACTACGCAAGGCAAACACCTAGATCTAGAGCTGAAAAATTTGGTGCAAACAAACTTTAAAGGAGGAGAGTGAATGTACTTCGGGAGAGTTTCAGAAATTTTAACCATAATTTTAATTAAATTGTATTCAAATCATTTGGAATTTTCGTTGATAACTTCCAAAAATATTATACCCCAGAGTTTATTTTTACAACGACTAATATTTAAAAAATATCATCTCTTCTGTGGTGCCAACTGAGTTGCCATACAATTTTTTTTCTAGCTTTAACATCGTTTCAGAGCTGTCTAATATTTGAAATGTATAATTCTAATAAAACTTTATCTTTCTACCCATTCCTAAATTCATGTCATAAAATTACATCCATTGAGGTAAGAGATGATGCTGAAACCTCAAAATCAGAAAAAGATGAAGTATATTCACTTTCTGGCCCTTATAATGATAACATCAATTTCTATCTAAGTTTCGGTTACCAGCCCGGAAATAAAAATCCAAGCTTTAATTTAAAGAAATAACACAATTCATACTATCGCGAAGGTTGCTTTAAAAAAAAAATTTATATAGAAAATGTTTTTATTAAAATAATGGTAAAATTTTTAAACACGATTATGCACATTAAAATGCCTTTTTCCTACTTCCTATAACAACTATTTCTAGAAAATGAATAAAATGTAAGTTATAATACCTTACTAAATTATTTTGTAAGCAAATTCTCCGGTTTTTAAACAGCTTCAGAACGAATCTAGAGTAGAAGCGCTCTTTTCAATTAAAAATTTATTATGCACGAAAGGTACTATAAAACATATAAATGATAAGTTTGAAATCATTTGACATTTTAATAAGATGTAAGTACCACTCGAATATATGCATCTTTCTGCGACTTGTGTTTTGAAACATATTATGCATTTAATAGTGCGCAATAATAATAGTAGTATATGAGCATTTAATAGTAGTATATTTTTGAATCAGCATAACATAATTTGTTTCCGAGTTGAAGAGAAGTCAGAGAAAGGTTCAGTAAGTGTTATTGAATGTAATCCTGTTGTTGCCGCCTGTATCGCAAAGATTTGTGTTTAACTGTAACCCCAACGGCAGTTTGGCGGTTATTCTGTAAGAATGTTTGTTTTTGTCACATTGGCTTCTGCCATACGTTCGTGTATTTCAAATGTATGTTTATTACCTGTAAATACTACCTAAAATTGTATATTAATTTAATTGTTTTCTTACTCTATTTGAAGTGAATGTCTCACATTTGTATGATAAATATTATTAGTTACATGATTTGAATTTTTGAATTGCTTCATTGTTTAATTTGTTTGAAATAATAATATTTCAAAGTTGGGCGGTATGTTGACGCCTGCATTGCAAAGATTTGTGTTTAAATGTAACCCCAACGCCAGTTTGGCGGTTATTCTGTAAGAATGTTTGTTTCGTGTTTTGTTTGTGTGAAAATATAAAAATTTTTGAGTGTAAATCATAATTCTAATGTGCTTATAAAAAAGTTGCAATTTTTATTTTTAGTTAAGTATAGGTAATTATGTTTTGTATAAATTATTATATTATATCTTTTAAATCTCACAACTGACATAGTTTTCTCTGAATAATACCGGGTGTGTAAATAAAGTAATGAGACTGATCTGTTATCATTTTATTAGACAATAACAATTACTCTTTGATTTGCTCCTTCGTAGAAATTGTCTTGGGCAGCCACAAAGCGCCGGTGACGGTTTTGAAACTCTTCATAGGAGTTCTGGCACGCGGATACTAGAACCGCATTCAGCTGTTCGGGTATGGCCTTTTCAATATCCGATACTGTCCAAAATGACGTCCTTTGAAATTCATTTTCACAAGTGGGAAGAAGAAAATGTCACATGGATTCATATCGTGTAAAAAAGGTGGCTGTGAAGCCAAAGGGATGATTTTACTTGTCAAACACTTATTAATGGAAATAGCTGTGTGACAAGGCACATTGTAGTAATGCAGGAACACGCAAGCATGACCTTTTTTTACAGTCGTTCAAGTACCGTTCTGTGGAATTGTTGGTTGAACATGTGACCTCGAGGTCCAAACATTTCGTGGACGATTCCCTGTTTTTTAAAAAAGCAAATCAGCATGCTTTTGATTGACGACTTGCTCATCTTTGCTTTTTTGGAATGAATGAGTTTGGAGTGTGACATTCCTGGCTCTAGTCCCACCTAAAAAAATCTGTAGAATTTTTTGAAGTTTACTTAAAGATTTCTGCAAATTTTTTGAAGACAGAATAAATCTGCATTTTTTCTTCAATTTAATCTGCAGAAAATTTTATTATTTTTTTTCTCTAAATATTCTGCAGATTTTTTGAAGACAGAAAAGATCTGCATTTTTTCTTCAGTTTAATCTGCATAATATCTGCAAAAAATTTTTATTATATTTTTCTGCAAATATTCTACAGATTTTTTTGAAAACAGAAAAAATCTGCATTTTTTCTTCAATTTAATCTTCAAAAAATCGGCGAAAAAATTGCTTATAAGTTTTTTCTCTAAATATTCCGTAGATTTTGTAAGCCAGCAAAAAATTTGCATTTTTCTTGAATTTAATCTGCATAAAATCTACAAAAAATTATTTTTATTTTTTTTCTTTAAATATTCTGTAGATGTTTTAAGACTTTGCATTTTGTCTTCAATTCAATTAGCAAATAATTAGCTGATTTTCACAAAATCATTAAACTTGAGGAATATTTGTTGATTTTTTGAAGAATTAATTTCAATTTCACAATATCTGTCTTTCTCTAAATACATATTTTGCGCCATATTCTCTAATATTGCATGTTTATTTTCCAAAGGATATAAAACAAAATTAGAATGCAATTATAATTATTGTTTAATTCTACAGCAGACAGGAGTTTAAAAAAAATTCCCAATCGAAATTTGTCTTTACTAAATTTTCTAAATATGACACTGAAAAATTGAATTCTAAATTAATATTTAAAATAAATATTTGAGGTTTTACCATTTTAAAATTTCCCCCCATAATTTATTTAATTTCCAATTAGTTTCCAAAATGTCTTTCTGACTAGCTATTTTCCTCCAAAATGAAGGGGAAAGTGGAGCTTGCGCCCTTTGGATGTAGAGAAGGCTTACGAGAAAAATAGAGTGTGAAAATGAATTTATTGAAACAGAGAATCTAAATTATTGAACAAAAATATTACTAATCTAATCTGTTACTCATCTTTTCGAATTTGAAACACGTATTCTGACCTTGGTTGATTTTTACACCACTAGATAGCGCCACGAGAGCTATGGTGACTCTAAAACTCAAATAGATTAATTTATCCTCATCTCGTCTATTCCGGCGCGGCGTTCGTTCCGGGGTCGAACTGAAACAACCAAGTCTCGACACAAGAGGGTCTTTTTCAATCCATTCTAAAAAGTCCAGGCACTCAGTATTCTTCAACTGTGACAGAACAGGATAGTAGCAAACATTGAAAATATTAAACGGCCAATTGAAGGCGGGAAGGTTGTTACGGGCAGAATACGAAGATTGATAGATGCCCATTGGTAGCCTGCAAAAGTATCTTTGGTTGGACTGTAAGTGGTTCAAATACCGCTTTAAACAACATAACTCAGCAATCTGTCAACGTAATGAATGTGACATTGGATAGGGTTGAGGTTAATTCAAATCAAGAGGATGATTCACTATTGCGTAATTTTTGGGAGCTACAGGAAATCGGGATTAAAGAGGAAGATGAAACTAATGAAATAGACAAAGATATTTTGAATGATTTTAACAATTCGATTCTTTTTAACCCTCTGACTCCTAGCGGCCCTCAAAATCTTACTACCTTTGTATACGGAGGTTTTGTTGACATATGGATTCGTGAAATGGACTCGTCCGCCTTCTCCCTTTTTCTCCTCACAGTTGGTGGTCGAAAGCGCACTGGAGCGTG
Organism: Araneus ventricosus; assembly: GCA_013235015.1. Taxonomy (NCBI): domain Eukaryota; kingdom Metazoa; phylum Arthropoda; class Arachnida; order Araneae; family Araneidae; genus Araneus; species Araneus ventricosus. The sequence continues at coordinate 3,869 of BGPR01012915.1, read as the reverse complement.
ACCCAGGGGTAGATTCTGGGGTCCCTAGTTGAATGATACAGTCCTCGATGGAGAACATAATGGGATTTTTTCAATTGTTACCCCGATAGTAGGGGTTTATAATATTTTTGTTTTTAATTTAATTTTGCTCAATATATTCAAACAATTTATTTAATTATAAAATAATATGTAGCACCGTAGTCAGGGAATGAAATTTATCATGGCTATTTATATTCCTTTTACTAGCTATTTGATAAACTTTTGGATTATAATTCTTCACAATTCTTTTTCACAAAAATGGTATACCTTTTAAGAGAGATAAATTAACCTGTTGCATCCTAAACTGGTAACCTTCAGAAATGACTAAGAATAAAAAGGGAATATTTAGAACATCACCTTCGGAATTCAGTTGTGTCCTGTTCAATCCACGCTGAACAAGAGAAAATAAGCTCCTTTATAAAGCAAGGCTCCCAATTCTATAGCAAAATCTCTCTGACACATGTTCCAGTAATTTTACCACTCTTTACTAGATAAATGATTCTGAAATAGACTGTAAAGGCCAGATGTAGCGTTTTCTTTCCTTGGTCATTTTTAACGCTAATTATAGTGACATTCGTTGATTGATTTGATGGTACATTTTGTAATGACAATGCAACAGGTTAACAGACTTCTTTTCACATAGAGAGACATATGTTTCTGTAAGAAAAACACACGCTTCTTTCTTAGACTAGGGAATAAATATAAACAATTTTAAGGGAATTTATTTTTGAGGAAAGCGCAAATGTTTGTATGAAATAAAATAAAATTGCGAACGTCTATATTTCCTTTGTACGAAAAAAGATAAACTAGAAAATTGAAAGTATTGTAAGTGATTTATATATAAGAGTATAACATAGATGGAATTTAGTAAATGGATTTAATTAACAAAACTGATACACCATTCATTATATCTCACGATAGTTGATTCAAGATTAAAGTCTTTGTGATTAATTGAATTTCAACTAGTATTTTTAATTCCTAATTTATAAGAAAATAATTTTTTATTAAATAAAAAGAATATAAAATAAAGTAACTTATCAAAAATATAAGCAGCAAACTCAGAAAGTAGTAAATCTACTGTGTTAGATTCGGTGGGTTTTACCATATTTTAAAATTGTTTGAGGTAAAATATTTTAGTCGAAGCTATTTTTATTTTTTCTAAATGTTTATTTGGCCGGTAAAAATTCAGTCAAGTTTTTGATTTTTTTCATGAATTTTAATTTTTGAAATTAGCTAAAATTTAATGAATTGACTAAACAATGCTTCCGACAATTTCCAGTTTTCCAAATCCTAAATCAGTTTGGAAAGCTTTTAGAGTGAATGTGTTTTAATTATTGGTCCCTCAAATGTCTCGAAGAAAAACATCAATCCTTACCTTTTTCTAAAAAATGAAGCTAAATCACTGATATATGATTTTATAATATGACTCCTTATCGCTTAGAAATAATATTTAGTGTCTTCATTTAACACGTTATTGACCAAACCATTTACAGCATTGTTTTAAGAAAAAACAAATTTAATAAAAACAATTTTTAAATGTACACTTTTCTTTAGTTGTATATAAAGGTAAAAGCATTCTATTTTAATTATTCCTTACTGATTGATCTTTTTTAATTCATTATTATAAATATTATGTAATCTTGAAATAATTTTTAACACAAATTTGCAATTATGAAACACCTCTTGTAATGAATTGAAATTTAGTTCAGTTAATCGATTAATTTATAATTAACTTATAAAAATATAAAAACTGTTGTATTGTAATCGAGAAGAAAAATTACAAGAAATTTTAAAAATCAAATACATCACTAATAAAATTTAGCACAGCTTGCGAGTGTTTTGTTTTTGTTTTTTTATATTTAAAATATTGAATCCTTCAATTAAGCCCAGTGAATCAAAAAATTACATATTCATGAGTAAATCATTTTAATTATATTTTCTGGAGTAGAAGTTAACCCGTTTTAAAGGAATCATTGTTAATCTATTAACGTACAAAATGATATCTGTCTTCATAACAAGAAATTCGAAAAAAAATTTACTCTAATAAATGAATTTCTAAGAAATTTAAATTTTTAAACTGTATTCTTAATTTAATATTTTTTCATTCAAATAAACACAAATTTAGTAAAAAATATAACAGGTTAAAATTATTTCAGAATCTTATTTTGAAAGTTCAGCGTGTAATTCTTTCTGAAAACATTTGAAGCTTCCCGCAGGCGAAATCAATTCATCACTGTCAGCCATGAATAGCAGACGTTTCCCCTCCCCGAGGAAACCCTTGTGGGAACTTCGCTTTACTACCCAAACCCCTATTTTGACCCTTGTCCGCCCGAAAATCCGCCTGGCTCGTATAGAACCTACCAAGCCGGCTGGGGCGGGTGTCTTACTGAGAGTGTTAAAGATCGCCGTTAAGAGGTTAAACTCCCATTTAATGATAGAGTTGGAAAACTCTTTCATAATTATGAGATATCTTACAACAGAATAAATAATTTAGCTAAAATATTTAAGAAAAATCCTGAATTTTACCAGATGTATAAAGAAGTAACCAACGATTATCTGGAAAAAAGAATAGCTGAAGAGGGTTTGAATAACCCGGAACAAATATTGTTTTATTTGCATCATCAAGGTGGTCTCAAAGAAAATAACATCACCACTAAGTTGCGCATAGTCTTTGATGCAAGCGCGCATTCCATAGCTGCGCCTTCGCTTAATCATTGCTTGTCTCCTGGACCAAATCTTAAAACAGAATTATTAGGAATATTAGCAAATTTTAGGTTGCATACAATCACATTGGCAGCAGACATCGAGCAAGCATTTTTGTAAATAATGCTTAGTCCCGACCAGCGCGATGCAGTTCGATTTCTGTGGCTTAACGAAGAATCGGAAACTAATTATAAAATTTTGCGCATGACTCGTGTTATTTTCGGAGCATCATGTAGTCCGTTTTTGCCAGCAGCAAAACTCAATTACAATACTTTAAAATTCAAAGAGCAATTTCCTAGGGTGTACGAGTTACTGAACAAATGCATGTATATTGACAATTTGGTCAGAAGAGCAGATTGCGAAACTGAAGCCATGGAAATGTATCGATATATGAGAAATGTTATGCAAAAAGCGAGTTTCAACATGAGGAAGTGGAAAGCCAATTCGGAATCTTTACACAGGAAATGGGAGGAAGGAGAAAATTCGAATATTATCTCTTCAGCAAATAGTGGTGTAAAGGTTTTGGGATACATTTGGGAAAACAAAGGGGATGTAATGAAACTCCCGTTGCCTGAAATAAATTTAAATCCGGATCAAGTAATTACTAAAAGATTGATGCTAGGGATAATCGGAATACTGTATGACACTATAGGATTTATCGACCTGTTTACTGTTACTTCCAAAATTCTTATGTACGACTGTTAGAGAACTGGGTCAGAGTGGAATAGTCCATTATCTATAGACATTCAGAGCATGATTTATATGTTGTTGTGACGATTTTGTGCATCTATTACTGTGTGGGTAAGAGAAATTAAAATTTTTTAAAACTTTCAATGCAGTTACTCTACCCACTCGAACTGGAAGACAATTAACTTTCAATCATATTATTGACTTATATAACACATATTAACTTTTCCTTTTATTTATCTGGATTCATTTGCAGTTGAAATTGTGTATGTCCCTGTGTTGTCAGCACATGCAAAATTTTGTTGCCTTGTCTTTATTGATTACTAAATTGTTTTAAATATAAAATTTCCGCTTCAAATGTTAACTTTTATTTATTGATATTTCAAAATATATTAAGAGTAACTTTAAGAATTGAATTTGCCAATTTAAAAAATAATGTTAATAAGCTGAACTATGATATT
>BGPR01012914.1:0-43314 GCA_013235015.1 Araneus ventricosus | reverse complement strand
CTTCTTTGTCACCTGAGTTCAATTTGACAATCACCATGCTAGTTAGTCAACAGTATGTCCAGCCACGGCAGTCTTATCCAACGGGCTAGTTGGGCTGTAGCCCTGAGGCGCCATTATGCATGGGCGCTTAAAAATTTGCTATATAGATTTTATTTTAATTTTGAACTCCAAAACATTTATTTAATTACAATTTTACATATGCTAAAAATATGATTAGTGTTTATAACTATATATATATATATATATATATATTGGCATTTGAATGTTGGAATTCCAATTCTGGGTTGTGTTTTTCATAGTAGCAATAGTCTATAATCAAACTATATTTTGTATTTCATTTGTATGATTATGGATTAGGTGATTTGATTTTAATTTTAATTTTTAGATTAATATATGTATGTATTAACACATGTTTTGATTATTTGAAATATTTAACTATATATATAACGTAACCGTTAAAATTAACCATGTATACGATCAGGCATGGCAGAAGCTGACTTACAAAATCCTATTTTGGAAAGGTGCCGATTTGTAAAAGTGTAGGGCGTTAATTAGAGGACAGGTGAAATTTTCCTCGATTATTTTATTAAGTAGGTTTTTTCGTGTGTCCATAGTCACTGAAATTTCCAGTGGCGGTTCTGACGGGCACCGCATTGCTGTAGCCCAGGGCCCTGAAATTTGTTAAGACGTTTATGTCAGAACGTTTTCTAAACAAATCTACTTCACATTCGTCATTAATGTTTCTAGTAAAAAAGGTGCGAAAAAAGTAGTTCATACATTTGTGGTAATTAAAGAATGATAGCTGTTATAAATTATATAATGTAAAAAGTATTTATATCGATTTTTAGAAGAGATGGCATGCTGAAAAGAATTTTCAGAAACCATGATGATGAATGTTGTGAGTTGCGAGCAAATTTCGGTGATCGCAACTAGAAATGATAATTTGTTCGTGGCGCCATCTATGGGGGGTTTATTAATCTTCATCAAATTTTTTTTTAGTATACCATGAGGAATAAAATCAAATATTAAAATTAGTTTAAAACTTCCGGACTTTTAGCTAGCTAACTGAAATAACTCTTCTTATTTCCTTCCTTCCTTTTCTAAGAGAATTATGATATCATGCTTTTCTGAAAGATAGGTCATTTCTTTTAAAAAATTTATTCCTTCGGTTATTTTTGAATTTCGCATTCTTTAGAAATTTTTCAGAATATTTTAATAAAGAAAAGTTTAGAATAATTACGAATGTAAGGATATTTTTTTCTTTGCTTCAGCAAAAGAAAAAAAATTAAATAACTTCCCCTCAATCAGATTTGATAAAATGGTAGCATTTACACATTGCTTTAGTGTTTCATAGCGTACAATCTATTAAATTAATTGTTACGATTTTTATATCGTTCAGACTTTTCACAATATTGTTTATTGCTTGAGGACTGCTCATTTAACATGGTTAACATGATAGTCGTATAATTTTTACCATGATTCATATCCAGGTATAAGGAATTTTTTTATTATACTGCTTACAATCAGTAGTGTTTGAAAAATATACTTTCAATCTAAATATTATTCCATATTTCCAACTGATCATGTATAAGGTTCGATTACAAAAGTTAAGAACTATGGAGACCATATAAGTATCATTTCTGGGTGGGGTACTATGCGTAAAAATTTGACATACTAAATTATGTCCAAATCTATCAATATTCTAAATTGAACTCCACATTAATATGTAGTTATGACACCTCCATTAAAGAACTGTAAAAAAAATTATTTTTCAACTGATTTTATATAATAAGATTCAGACGAAGACTAAAAAACCACAAGACAAAGAAATATAAACTGCATATAATCGCAAATAATGAGTTTTCAGATTTCAAAGTATCAAACTTCGGACTTAATGGATACTAACTATAGATGTCAGATTCTTAACCATGCTTTGTTTTAAATCTTTTATTGAAGAGCAACTTGGAAAATTGTTTTGGAAAAGGCCTTTAGTGTTATGATTTTAATAATTCAGAACTTATTTTGGATTTAAAAAATTTCACATTTTAATCTAATTAAATTGGGAGTAATAAAAGTAAAATTTTAATAGAAGAGTCCACTATTCGAAGGTAAAGAAAGGAATACTTCAGGAAATATTATTCGCATTTATTAAAATATTAGTTACTTCATTCAAAAAGAAATAATTTGAAAGAGAATTTTTTAATGAAATGAAGGGAGAAAATAATGTCATTTGAGGATCACGTAATATTGTTGTAAAATGCCTATCGAAGAATGCTGAAAAGTTGGATTCATTAATAATATAATTATTGAATATTTTTCTCACTATGTAATCAAAGGCCATTACTCGTGTCTGAAGGGGAAAATGAGTTTAAACTTCACCAACCAAGACACTTTTAGTCAAAATATACCGGAACAAACACCAATTTATTGTTCCAATTCAAAGTTCGCATCATTCTTCGTAACATATGCCTTCATTTTGCACTTACGTAAAGAATCTAAAATCTTGATAAACTCTTCAAAAACTCAAACTTCTTATCTAAAATATGTCAAGTTCCTAAGTGAAGTTGAAGAGGTGAAAGGAAGTGCAACTGATTTCAATATGCATACATTTAAGAATGGCTACATTCATAGGGTAAATCTTAGTATAAAATTCCATTTGAAGGAAATAGTTTATAAACAATCTTCGGTTGTTTTATCCTGCGTACTTTCGCAATTTCTCTTAAAGATGCGTTTGACTGATTGAAGTTTAATGGCGTAAAGGCCATTTTTGACCACGCTGCGGCAAGTCAAATGTAGAAACTAGAAAACAGTGCTAGAATAACATTGAATGTCATAAATCTACTTTTTAAATTTACGAAAAAGAAGTTATCAAATCGCTAATTTCTGAAAATATTTAGATCTGGTTTTAAAAAAATAAAATCTGTAAGCATTGACTTTAGACTAGAAAAATATATTTTGGAACAACAAATAAAGAGTTAAAAAAATGCTATTGTTGCTGACCTCCTAACTGAAAAATACGTAACAATTTATTCATATTGTGAAATATATAATGTTTTTACCTGTTCCTCTCTTTGACGAATTATTTCCTTTTTCGTTTCGACTTCTCTAGAGTAATATTCCTTCAGCTGAAGAAGATAAATTAAATATCCTTTCATCTGGTTGTCTCTGAGATGATGGTGGGTACTGTACAACATAGAAACTGTAGGCTCCAGTTCACTTATCTGTTTCATGAGTAACTCGATTTGCTTCCTGGTCGAGAAAACAAAGGATAAAAAATTAGTAGCCATCTGTCATAGTTTCTAATTACATGCATTAGACTCTAAACAGAAGTTGGAACCAATTAATTTTGCTTTAGATTAAAATTTCAGCAATTTTTTTTGAGATTTTATCTTATTAAATGCCAATCTTATTAAAGTTACAATTACAGGTTGATTCTTTCAGTTGGAAATGTTTGCTAAAGTTACCATCAGTTTAATTCAATGCATAGCACTCACAATCTATTTTTCCAACTTAATGATTTACTTGTGATAACTCTTCATTATCTATTTTCAATTTTGAATCTGCAGCTGTATATAAAACAGTATTGATATGGCTAAAAAAGATCAAACTGTGTCGATAGATTTGTAAATCAAATTGTGTTGATAGATTTACAAGTCAAATTGTGTTGATATTTGGTAAAGGTTTGTAAGAATATTTTGTTGACTTGTTCTGGAAGGAAAGCTTGGTTACTAGAAATATAATTTTTATTAAAATGTATAAGACTCAGTGGTGTAGGTCGGAATGGTGAGCGAGTCGGAAATAAATACCTCTGGTTATATTCTTAGAAGTCCTTGCAAAGAAAAAACAATTGCACCTTTATTACCACGTTTTTATTAACTCGCTTTCTTGTCTGTCTGTCTGTCTGTCTGTTCGGTACAAATCTTGCGATCGATTTTAAACTAACTTCCCGATGAGCTGGAGACTTGAAACTTTAAACATAGTTCAGAACTAGATGACAATGCATTATTAATTCGCTTTCTTGTCTGTCTGTCTGTCTGTCCGTTTGTCTGTCATTTCATGTTTTGCATGACGCATCCGCAGTACGTTTTTCATTATATCTCGAAAACTATTAACATTACAGACTTGGTTCTTGGGTATATGGATGGCCCATGGGATCATCGAAACACCCCCATATTTTAGCCATATCTTTGCGCATGCGCAGTACGTTTTTCATTATATCTCGAAAACTATTAACAGTACAGACTTGGTTCTTGGGTATATGGATGGACCATGGGATCTTCGAAGCACCCCCATATTTTAGCCATATCTTTGCGCATGCGCAGTACGTTTTCATTATATCTCAAAGGTCTCTGCGTCATATAACTTACTTTTTCAAGAAAATAACAATTTTTTATTTATGATCAGGTGAAGAGAAACTGAAATAAACCTGAAATTTGTCACATGTCTCCGTCATAATCTCATCAAGATGTTTAAAATCGATTGCAAAATTTCACACACAGAAGACTAAAAAGCAGAAAATAATTATTTAAAAAAATAAAAATTTTAATAGACCACGTTTTTAAAACGGACTAAAAAGTATAAAATAATTTCTTCTAGCCCCATACAGATTTATAACCCCATACAGATTTAAAACGAAAAACGACGTGGGGCGCATGCAATATTTAATAGTAAGGAGTGTAGGGAGTTGCTGTCATTGAGAAAACTCACACAACAGTTCATATCATTTCCACTGCAATAAAATTGTTAGTGACTGAAATAAACTATTTATACATCAATTATCTATTACATGCGCCCCACGTTTTTCGTTTTGAATCTGTATGGGGTTATAAATCTGTATGGGGCTAGACGAAATTATTTTATACTTTTTAGTCCGTTTTAAAAACGTGGTCTATTAAAATTTTTATTTTTTAAAATAATTATTTTACTTTATAAAGCCAAATGTCATGATGGATGGATGGTTGATTCTTAAGTAACAAAGTATAAGTTTGGTTGTGCTAACACAAGAATAATTATATATATCTACGAACAGAAAACAGAGCCCCAATTACTACTTACACTTTCTGTGCCAATGATATCACTAGAAATATGGAATGAATTCTAGGACGAGAATTAAATATTAAAATATAAGCAATATAAGCGAAAGCAATAAAAAATACAATTTGTAATAAAGTAAGTATATTTATTGTAATACAACAACGATATATTTTGCTATATTTTGCACCAGCTGTGCAGTATGTAGTATGCATATTCAGAACATAAATAGGAAATAACTGTTCTTATAGGCGAAGGCATAATTTTTTAAATCAGAAAATTAAATATTTGTTAAATTTCGCCAGAACTAAAAACATTTCTACCAACTATCAGAAGTTCTAAAGAAAAACAGACAGTTTCGGTAATTCCACTTTCACTGCTAATGGCCATGTTGTTTGAAGCACACACTCATCGTCGAATTCACACCTGAGCCAAGTTTTATCACTCGTCTTCACTTAGGCCTAGGTTTATCACTAGTTTACACCTGAGCCAAGATGTATCGCTCTTTTACACCTGAGCATAGGTTTATCACTTCCATTCAATATAACGGAAAAAAGAGTGTTTCGAATGATTTTAATATTAATCCCTTTACTATAGGTCAAATTTGTTTTTTTTATGAGAGGGATTTTTTATTCTTTCTTTTCATTACAAAAGTTTTCAAAAAATTCATTATCACGAAAAAAATATTGCAGACTCCTCTCAGTACTAAATAACAGAAGAAACAGTTGGTAATAATAGAATGCCTAATAGCAAATTCAAAACTAGAAAATCATCGAAAAATCAATTATTGGGAAAAAAATAGTCTTGAGACAAATATGGAAATAGGTATAAATAAGTGTTTACAAAATTTTAGAGAGTTACAGTTTTTCTATAACATAGATAACAAGCAATTTAAATTTCTCAGAAAGCGGTCGAAAACTTTTAATCGATTAATTTTGTACATGTGTTTCGGTGGGGGGAAAAAATGTGCCTGTGACTTATATATTATTTGATGGAAGCACAAACAGCGTAATTTTGCAAGTGTTAAAACCTATTGAATATTCCTTCTAAGTCAATCATCTATTGTTTACTTTATTCCCAGAATTGCGTTAAATTCATAAACAAGAAAACAGTTTCACGAGTTATATACAAAACATCAACTAACATGAAGCAATATGTTAATTATCATGTTCTTCAACTGAGTCGGTTCTTGTTTCCGTGATGCAACTATTACGAACTAATCTAATTAAATTTTAGGAGCCTCTGTGTATCTCGCAAAAATAAGCCAGCGGGAGTGGCCTCCCCTAAACTTTCTCGTATACTTCTCAAACATTTGTCATTTTCCCTCCCCCTGCGTGGATAAAAAATTCGAACCTACCGTAACCCAGAAGGCAATGACTATCAGAAGGCATTGTAGATTATAGTGATTGCAAAATATTTAGGTAAAGAATCAAATTCAAAGAGATGGTATATATTAAAACTCAGCAATATTTATTTTCTATCGCACTCTAGCAATCTCCGCTAATGCGAGGGCGTGCCTGAGCGAAAAGAAAACAGGAGAAAATGACCTCGTTCGCTATCGCTGAATATCTTGCGCATGCGCAGAGATTTTGCTTCCAGTACGCAAGTAAAAAGATTGAATATGCAATTTGAACGCCTTTTTTTTAACCGACTGAAACGAAATTCCGACAAATATCTATAATTAATGTTAGCAAGCGTCATACCAGTTTTTGTTTATCTAAGCCAAAGGCTTTAGGAGATATAATTTTTACCAGTAAGCGATTATACAGTCCCTTTGACGGATTTGTTCCAAAACTTTATACGGACCTACATTTCTGATGAAAGAAATGTGTACCACATTTTATCCAACTAGGTATTCAGGTTTTTGAGTTATAGTGTTTACATGAACATGCACAAACAGACAGACGGACTTCCCGTAGACGGATTTTGTCCAAAATTTGATAGTAACCTACAAATTATGTGTTAAATATCACATACCAAATTTCATCCCCGTAGATCTAATAGTTTTCGAGTTATCGTGTTCACAGACAGACATAATTCCAAAATTGTGTTTTTCGGACTCAGGGAGGTCTAAAACGTGGAGAATCGTCAAAATCGCGAGTTTGAATTTTTTGACGATTACAATACTTTCTCTTTGTATACTTCGTATACGAGAAAGTAAAAACAGTGATATCATAGAACAGCGTAAGACAACGTGCATTTAATTGTGACATGGCTTGTGATATCTTTCCCTCTGTCATGTGACTGCTGTCTTAGGTGAATTTAATTCGATAGAAAATCCATGACGTGATGTAAAATGAGTGCGTGTACTTCTTACAGAAACATTTGACATGAGTTCAATAAAAATATCAACAATGTATTTTTGCGGTATCAAGATGAGACTTTTATGGAAATCAGATAATATATTCAGATATAATAAGATCTGAATATTTAAAATAATTGGAGAAACCAGATGGCCTCTATTCTCTATGCGGAAAACACTAAAACATTTCACCAGCTCTAACCACTTGACCGATTTCGACAATTTTTATTTCATATAAGTTTATGACATCTAGATATATCATCGATGGTCGCCTGTCGCCCACCACCCTCTGTTTTCGAGGGAAATAGAAAAAAAAAACTATTCTTCACTGTACATTCTCTATGGGGAAAGCATTTACAGATTTCCCCAGACCCAACCACTGGCCCGATTTTGCCAATTTTTATTTTATATGAAAACTCACGACCCCTAGATATGTCATCAATGGTCGCCTGCTACCCACTTTCGAGATATATCGCAAAATAAAGCTTTGGCCGAGTTCCTCAGCCTCTACTAACGCCAATTCGCCAAACTACAGGCATAGACGCAGGCGATTAATTTTTACGGGAGAACAGCTGGTCGCCGAAGGCGGCTAGTAAACAATAAAAATAAAAAAAATTGTATTAAAATAACCACAATATCTACTTCTCATGTCTCTAGACAGTAAATCTACGTTTTAAGTGGGGATTTATGAATAAAGGAATTTTGACATATAATTTCAAATATGCACAAAATTTATAAAGATTTTAAAAGTATTGTATTCAGAAGCAATCCCAAGAAATGTACAAAAAAGTGAATTATTATAAATAACAATAAATGGTTAATTGATGCTGGTTTTGACATAATATTCAATATAAACCTTCTCAATTCAATCCTCTTTAAAACATATATGTAAACGCAACATCCAAAGAATTGGAAGCTTCACTCACGGATAAAATATTTCAAATTGTTTCTCGAATTAAAATACCGTACATTTCAAAGAAATGTGAAATGAGATTCATTAAAAAATTATTTGGATTCAAATACTTATTAAACGACAGAAAAGTATAATAAATTAACGCTAAGGAACATCAATTATTTAGCGAGACATTTGCATTTCTCGAAACAAATGAATCTTTTTCGAATACAAACTATGGACTCATCACGGTAATTCTGAAAATAACTTCAACTCCAGAAATTGTTGCCACTTTCCTTTTCACCTTCAGTTTCCTTACTTCACAGGTAATTGAGATGAAAGAGAAAAGTTTTCATCTCAAATTTCACATTCATATTTCATTTATTCACTCAAGAGGAACATGCAATCTTTCAAATGAAGTTCATTAAGACGAAAGATTAACTTACGTGAAGCAATGTGTAAATGGAGCATCCGAGAACTGGGTGAAAGGAAATTTAGTTTCAAATTCAAATGATAGATGGCGTAAAAATCATATATGTATTTTACGAATGATTCATCAGCTTTACGTTAGCTTTTAATTTTTATGAGATTTAATTAACCTGTTATAACGAACAAATTTGATTCAGTATAACTTTTTACGTACATTTTTCTGCTTGGTTTAATGTTATTGAATAGCATAATTTTTACACAGTTATAGAATTAGAGTAAATATATCAATGAAATTGACAAAAGTTTGCTAATTCAATGGGTATTTATAAATTATTGATTTCTGTTGCAGTTTTTATGCAAGCTATGGAAATTTAAATGTTGTAGAAATATTCTTATAAGATATTATACGTATCTTAAAAATTTTTGAAACTAAGAAAATTCTTAACCTGCGCTTCATTTTATTATTTAAAAAGAAGGTTGGACTTCTTAATTCTTGCAATACCATATAAATAAAGTTTTTAATCTAAATTTCAGTGAATTTTGGTTTGTGTAGCAAGTACTTTAATTTTTACAACTAAGAATTTTTCAGTACGATTTTAATTACATTTTTTTGCCACAGCGATATGCATGTTCTATGTATAGTATTATCTTAGGTATTTTTTAGCTCAATACCGAAATATTCCGTAAAAGGTTAAATATTCCTGTGAACCAAAATTAAAACTACTGTTTGAAAAACACTATCAGCTTTCTCCTGAGTGATGCAATAAAACATCATTCGACCTATACTAAACCGTCGAGTGTATATAAAATGACTAGGTCACCACCGATAGTAACACGGGTACTGTGGTCAGTTACAAAACGGCCATCACCGACCAATGCACCAACCTCACCCTAAGAAGACGTTGGCGATGACTTTAACCACCAACTATACCTTCAGGGTATGCGAGAACCGGCGTACTGAGTCGAGAGCTGAGATACAGTAACCAGAACTTGTTAGACCCCGTCCTGCCATATGGTAGCGTCTTGGTCTCTGAATGACCAAGCAGCCTCAACAATAACACGGAAACTATGACTTGTTACCTAACGCATCCCTGTCATCGGTTTAGTTCGTTTAGTTTAGTTATATTAACGTCCCGTTTTGAAGCAACTCGAGGGCTATTTCTGTCATCGGAAATCTTTTATAAACAGCCATACGCCAATTAATATTCCGCAAAAGAATCAAGAACCCGCTTGCTTACTCGGCAACTTTTCATCCATATACCTGTGTAGATCCCCTGGTGTGGCTGAGAAATAGTAAGAAAATCTATGATAGTACGTTTTAAAATCATGAGCACTTATATAAAATGCATTGAGTACTTTATATAGTACTTTCTGGGTTGAAATCTAGAAGTTGGTACACACTCATAAAACGTGCCAAATCGCCAAAGCAAGACGTTGACTGCTGTATATCACTGAAACCAAGTCGCCAAAGCTATATGCAGGTATTACCTGTATTAGCTTTGGCGACTTGGCGCCATTTGAAAAGTGTGTTCCAAATTCTAGATTTCAACCACTTTCTGTAATGCATTATGAGAAGCCAATCCTTTTCTTATACATTGTCGTATGGTTTTAGTTAGTAGCAGTGAATAAATAACTCATAAGAAGAATGAACTGTAATACTGTTATATTTTGAAAACAATGAATCAAAAATTGGCGCTTTTCAGTTAGATTACTAGTGCCACCAAAAATATATATTGGAGCCTACTACCACGTAAGAACAGTATCCACTATTGTATTCCAACAGTGCTATTTTCACACGCAATGAATTTGGCGAAAATTCTGGAGTTATGTAGCTTTAAATTTCTGCACATGACATATTTTAGCAATACTCTATCTAACGAAAAACCAGTCAATAATTTATTAATGTGTACCTTTGTACGACAATTTTGGCCAATCCGCTTTGCTTTCTTGAAAGTGTCCTTACTCTTCTCATATGTAAATCTCGCTTCAGATCCGATAACTGATTTCTGAGCTCATCCTCTAGAATGCTGTAATCAGTAGCCATTATTACCAATCAGCTTTTAAACCATTAAAGAAGAAGAAACCTACGAAAAAGATGGGAAAATGTTATGTACTATCCAGTAAATATTTAACCTTTTACGGAATATTTCAGTAATGTGGCCAAAACTTGTTATACAGACTTGTATTTGGTTGAAATCTAGAAGTTGGTACACACTCTTAAAGCGCAGCCAACTCGCCAAAGCAAGACGTGACCGCTGCACTTCATTGGCGCCAAGTTGCCAAAACTATATGCTGGTAATACTTGCATTAGCTTTGGTGACTTGGCGCCATTTTAAGAGTCTGTGCCAACTTCTAGATTTCAACCCTATATTTAATTTTGTTGCCAACATCACCTACCAAAAAAGTATAAATTCTCTTGTAAGTAATAAAAAGCCAAGTAAAAAATTTTCTCTAACTTTCTTAAACTAAAGTGAATTTATATTGATGCACACGTGTCTGTTATATACGCTTTTATATGTACGCTTAAAATAAATTTGCTATAATTAATATTCGTTGGGCCATTAACAGATTGTGAAAGTGCTTAGTTCAAATATGAAAGGTGTGACCGTTCGTAAAAATTAAGTGAAAATTTTAAAACAAGATTTGCAACAACTCACTTAAAAGTCAGTGTTTTATAAAATTGGCGTCTTTTATTTAATAGTAAATGAATGAGTTAAAAGAAGAATCCCAAGCCTTACTTGCTTCATTTATCGTAATTTTTACTCAAGTATGATGTATTTATCAAACGTATTTAAGTGTATAACATTATTTATAATTATGTGAAGAGAATAGATTAATTACATTAAAAAAATTATTTCTTTAAATTCTGTTTGGGAATCAAATCAAAACCAAGCGTAAATGTAATATAATGAATATGAGGTAGGATACGAATGGAGTTTTAATGGATTCCCTTCCCATATCTGTCATCAATAATAGTACTTCAATATCAAGAATCATCATTGAAGAAGTGACGCTAAAACTAATTAGGCAGAAATAGACCATCTTCCAATGCATTGATTTTTATTCATTACAAAAACTGCTCCAATCCAGCTAAAACTATAACTTGTGCTATGAAATGCAAACAACTAACCACAAAAACGTTACAATATTCTATCTTAGGATTACTTGTTCACCCAACAAATTCCTTTATCTGTGCATAAAGTGGATGTGACGTATAAGATGGATAGCGGTATCTATGTAAAGTTCCATACGGCTGAAGTGAAGTTACTTTTTAACTGACAGAAATACGCGATTACGAAATGTCCTCCACAATCTATTATTCGCATAATATCGCTTTAACTTGTTTTCCATGTTTTGTGAAGTTTCGAGACACTAAAGTCGGTTTCACGCTTGGTATTTTAGGAGACGCCATTGAAATATTGCCAGTGAAAGTCAAACTTCATAGAGTTTTCTGTTTAACTACATCCATGCTACACTACATAACTACAACTCGCGGTTTCAATTTCCGATCATCATGTCATCGAGTCGATACAATTATGTGATCAGCTATTCTAAAATGGATTTTATTAAGTGTAATTAATTCAGGAGACAAATTGCAGATGTCAACTTGGAACTGTATCTTTAATTGAAAATAGCTAACAAACAGGGCAGACAAAAACTTTAGAAAAAATAATTTCTTATTATTCAAATGGCTTATTGCCAATAAAACAGTAAAAAAAAACAATGAAAACTTATCAAGGGGATAGAAAATAAAGAACATTTTCACAGGATAATTATTAATGCAAATGGAGTTCGTATGGTCGCATGGCATGCATACAAAACTATATTTGCCCAAACATTATAAATCACAGCCTTATGTGTAAGTAAGTATACGAGGAGATAAAAATGGGAAAACCATCGATTTTTAATTCAAGATTTTTACCGAGACACACTTTCCACATTACCGGCTTTTTCTTAAATAAATCACTGAAATATTAGTCAACTTCAAAACTTTAATTGAAACAAATAATATAAACGAAGTGATCTATTCACCTATACAAAGCTGTAATAGTAAGAAGGAATTTTTTTATTCCATCGAGTTATTGAGAGATACTTCCAGATACATATCGATTTTCATTTAGCACAGTATAGCATTTCTTTTTAAATAAAGCACTAAAATATTAGCGAAAATAAAAGATTCTACCTAAAAAAATGGCATAAAGCGATATTCTGCCGGTCTAATCAAAGGCGAAATGGTACGAAAAAAAAATGTTTATTGTCTCACCCATAGTCGATAAGACATACTTCCAGATTATTCGTGTCGATTTTTATTTTATACGACATCGATATTTTACCGATTTTTAATTCAGGATTTTTACCGAGACGCACTTACCACATTACCGGTTTTTTCTTAAATCAATCACTGAAATATTAGTCAACTTCAAAACTTTAATTGAAACAAATAATATAAATGAAGTTATCTATTTATCTATACAAAGCTGTAATACTAAGAAGAAATTTTTTAAATCCATCTAGTTATTGAGAGATACTTCCAGATACATATCGATTTTCATTTAGCACAACCAAGACATATAACATCTCTTTTTAACTAAAGCACTAAAATATTAACGAAAATAAAAGATTCTACCTAAAAAAATGGCATAAAGCGATATTCTGCCGCTCTAGTCAAAGGCGAAATGGTACGAAAAAAAAATGTTTATTGCCCCATCCATAGTCGTTAAGACATACTTCCAGATTATTCGTGTCGATTTTTATTTTATACGACATATCGATATTTTACCGATTTTTAATTCAGGATTTTTACCGAGACGCACTTTCCACATTACCGATTTTTTCTTAAATAAATCACTGAAATATTAGTCAACTTCAAAACTTTAATTGAAACAAATAATATAAACGAAGTTATCTATACAAAGCTGTAATAATAAGAAGAAAATTTTTTATTTCATCTAGTTATTGAGAGATACTTCCAGATACATATCGATTTTCATTTAGCACAGTATAGCATTTCTTTTTAAATAAAGCACTAAAATATTAGTGGAAATAAAAGATTCTACCTAAAAAAATGGCATAAAGCGATGTTCTGCCGGTGTAGTCAAAGGCGAAATGGTACGAAAAAAAAATGTTTATTGCCCCATCCATAGTCGTTAAGACATACTTCCAGATTATTCGTGTCGATTTTTATTTTATACGACATATCGATATTTTACCGATTTTTAATTCAGGATTTTTACAGAGACGCACTTTCCACATTACCGGTTTTTTCTTAAATAAATCACTGAAATATTAGTCAATTTCAAAACTTTAATTGGAACAAATAATATAAACGAAGTGATCTATTCACCTATACAAAGCTGTAATATTAAGAAGAAATTTTTTTATTCCATCTAGTTATTGAGAGATATTTCCAGAAAAAAATAAAGCACTAAAATATTTTTAAAAATAAAGCACTAAAATATTAGCGAAAATAAAAGATTCTACCTAAAAAATGGCATAAAGCGATATTCTGCCGGTCTAGTCAAAGGCGAAATGGTACAAAGAAAAATGTTTACTACCAATGTTAGTCGTTAAGACATACTTCCAGATTATTCGCGTCGATTTTTATTTTGTACGACATACCGATATTTTAAAAAAAATAAAACGCTAAAATATTAATCAGATTGAAACATTTTTCTGAAGCCATAATGAGATATATTGCTGATCTAGCCCAAACCAAAACGGTGGGAATAAAAATTTTTATTTCCCCCCAGTAGTTAAGAGATACTTCCAAATACTCATATCGATTTGAAGAGGAGATTAATGAAATGACTTCTTCTTACAAATAGGAGAAGGAAATCTCATTTATACGTCCGAGACACACTTTCCACATTACCGTTAATGACAAAAGGGAACTCTTCCGCCTTGCTGCAGTTAAGGATATGAACGTTTCAGATACATTAACCTCAGAAATAAGGATTACATCTGCCAGAAAGAATTCACAACTGAAACATATTAAAAGGTTTGACCCAATGAAAATTTGCTGAGTTATCGCTCGTGAATATATTTGTTGAAATATGGGGATTCGAATCTCAGTTTATTGTCTTTGGAAGTAGAGTGATAAACAGTTTAACAAATAAACAATGGAAAATACATAAAGGAAAAAATGAGAGGCCTGGATTTTTTTAAGATCAAGATATGATTGTTTACAATGTAAATTAAAATATTCGCTTCGGTTGAAGAGTAGATTTTGCTGCAGTACTTTTTAACATTTGAAAATATTCTCTTATGGGCATTTTTAGTGAATTTACTCATTTTCATTTGATACCTCGAAGAGGAATATTATGCGAATTTTTTGAACATAAAAATGAGATGCCTTAATTTTTATGATGTCGGGTGGGACTGCTTATAATCACATTAAAATCCTTTCTTCGATTGGACAGTAGATTTTCATCTAGCATTTCATTATTGCAGGAAACATTTTTTCACATATTTCTTCATTCCAGTGCATATCTTTAAGTGGTATATTGAGCGATTATAAAGCTTCAGTTTTCCACGCATTGTAGGAAAAATTTTTCTGGTTTAAATTTACCATTCTTAACAAAGAAAAATTTTAAAATTAACGTTATTAATACTTTTCGATTGTTTAAAATTTACTGCAGGAACCGCTAAAATAACCATTACGCAGAGTTGTACAAGCACTTCTTTATATGATAATAAGTGTATGTTTTAGTTTTGCTATAGAGATTTAAATGCCTGATGGGTTAATTTTGTGTATTTAAAAGGTGAATAAATCATTGGTTAATTAATAAATAAGGTGTTTAACGGAATAAGTAATTAGTACTCTTTTATTGCTCAAATTTTTTCGAGTAGATTTGCGTAAATGTTGCTGCAACAGAGATATTAAAAGATTTAAATTTTACAATTTTATTTATTTATTTTATTTTATTAAATATTATAATCAATGCTAGTAATATCCCCTTTTTCATATATTTACATAATACAGGATGCACACAAATGAAGTGACACATTTCAAAAATTAATAAAAAAAACTAAAAATGTTAGAATTACGGTTTTATAAAAATAAGATCGCATCTCAAAAAGTTTTTTTTTCAGATAGGTAACGCGGCGTTACGTTCTAAATTTGTTACAGCGAGAAAACTCTGTACACAATGGCTACCGATCAGCAGAAGCCGATGCGTGTTTTCTGATTTGTATCTTTAGTTTTTCTTATATCACAGAAACCTTTCAGTTTTCACACTACATGTCAATTAACAAATTAAAGAGCGTAAAATTCCCTACAAATATATGCTTTTATTTCTCTTCCAGTTGTAATATTTTCTCAGATAATGGCTCTAAACAAATTTTTGATTTCCAGTAATTCACGAACCCCTAGACCACCGAAATGCCATGTTACCTATCTGAAAAAAACCTTTTTGAGATGCGCTCTCATTAAAAAAAATTCGTAGTTCCAACATTTTAAAGGTTTTTTTATTAATTTTTGAAATGTGTCACTTAATTTGTGTACACCATGTAGATCTAATTTTGTTTTCAGCACTGTGTTTTGAAAATAGAGTATGTGTTTTGGATATCTTCGATTTGAGGTCTTAAATTTAATGCCGTAATTCTGAGTTAGCGCATTCATTCATGCGCTTATAAACAGAACGATAGACAGTCAACGCATTGGCGGATTTGGAGTAAAATTTTCTTTTTCAGTAATAAAACCACATGCAAAATTTCATCCATTTGGTCCATTTGAGTTTTTAAGCTACCATGTTAACATGCACACGGATGGACCGGCTTCACAAATTTCACCCAAAATCGGATTCAAACCTACAAGTGTGAAGATTGTATGCCAAATTTCATTCGTCTAGCTTCTTTCATTGTCAAGTAATCTTGTTGACACACAGGCAGATAGAAAAATTCTACAAATTGCGTTTCTGGAAATTTAATATAAGAAAATTCATTAATACTTCGTGTTCTAATTTTTTAACACGATTACTCTCTTTTCGTCTACTTATGCAAGAAACTAACTGAAGAAAAGTTGGTGCTTTTTTTATCCGTAAACAGTCATAGGAGGTATCAGATATAAATCTAAACAATATTATGGATAATGTTTCTGGGTTTTAGTTCCATTTCCTTTTTATATGGAATCATTACTGTGACTTTGGCATTAAATGACAAATGCCACAAAGCATTCGGTAGCAAATATTATTTTTGTTAACAACTTGGCTCCACTTTTATTTTTAACTAGCTATTATGCCCGGCGTTGCTCGGGATTAAAATACTTTCATGTCTAATATTTTTGATGTAAAAAATTACTTTTGTATAGAAAATTACAATACCCAAAATTCTTTTATCGTCTGAAATGTTTTTTTAATTAAAATGAGAATATCAGTTGAACCAGACGATTTTTAAAAACCACCGATAGCTAATTTTCTCCATAAGTTATTAGTATATATTGCATAAGTACTTCAAATTTTGTTCATAAATCTTGCAGTATAAGAAAGATTTTGACGGATGTTTTGGGACAATTACATAGTACATTTTTCATTAAGGAAAGGCGTTAGAATAAATATGAATAAAAAAATAATAAAATTCGTCTTCATCCAAAATTCTTCTAAATGTGATCTAGCCACAGTTCTTATGTATTCTTGTTCTTCATCAATAAAAAAAGTGTTATAAATTGTAAATTTTAATTTTTGAAAAATTATTAAAATGAGGGCAATGAATTGAATGGAAATGAAAGTTGTGTCATGAAAAGTTAATTTTTTAAACTTTTATTATGTGTAAAAATAGTTGTTGTGACATAATACATATTTTCGAAAAATATCACGGAAAATTCCAAAATTTTGGTTAATTTCCAAGTAACTGAAATTTTAACAAGATTTGGAGCTTTTAAAAGTTAACGGTTGACTCTCTTCTTATATAAAACATATTTATAAAAATAAGCAAAAATTTTGGAAATAAAGGTAAATTAGTTCAAAGTCTAACCGTTGCCTAGCAACGGAGTAGCTATAAATTTGCGTTATTTCAAAATAATCTGCACGTAATTAAGAATTATTAAAAATTTAAATAATTGAAGAAAACATCTCACAGATATAGAATTGGTATCATTGGAAAAGTAAAATTTTGAACTTTAAGATGGTATAAAAATATTTTTTGTCGGACAGTTTGCCCTGAAGTTACGGCGGAAAAAACGGTTTCGGTTAATTTCTGATTAATTAACTTTTGCACATAGAAAAGTTCACAAGTGTCTTCCCCGTGTTTTAAGTAATAAGTGTACAAAATTTGGTTTAAAACAGTCCGTTGGTTTAGGAGGAGATGTAGAACATAGCCACAATGACTTTTATTTATATTAAGATGATCCCCTTTTTGCAATCCGTATGGTATTGACTACCCTGTAACAAATGTATTTTACCACACCATTGGCAGAGTTCAAACAATATTGACACGTGGAAACATAACAAAGCATCAAATATAAGTTACTGCGATCGCAAACTGAAAAACAGAAGAAATGATAACATCCTAGATCAGACACCGTTCGTGACCATGAGCTTCTACGATCTTAATTTTAGACAATTTCAAAATGGTATTTTTTTTCCATCACAACAATTTGCTTTACACTGAAAGTAGGTTATCATGATGGTATTTAGCCATAAACTTTACCATGTCTTGTTTCTAGAGAATTAAAACTAATAATCTATATCCAAAGAATCATGCAATAAAGCTAATACAAGTAAGGGTTACTATTTGTGCTGAGCAAAATGTTTTTACTGAAATGGAAGCAATGATTCTAGTTTAAATTATTTAAGCCACCTAACATGCGTTAGTACTAGCTTTTTATCTTTGATTATCACATTCATATATTTATACAGTGGAATTTGACTAAATCGAGCTTCTTTTATTCGAATTTGCCAAGAATTCGAATTTCTTTAACGGTCCCTGAACTTTCTGAGAAGATAATGTTAAAATACGCTCTATAATTCGAATTTTGGTAAATTAGAGATATTTTAGCTAATTCAAAGTCAAAACTATGAATTGTAAAAAATATTACTTAATTATTTTTCTAAATTAAATACGTCTTGCACCTCGTGCTCTCAGTGATCGTAACATAATGGTGTTTTAATCTTCTTAATTCACTTTGTTACTGTTAAAATGTATTAAATAAAAACGCATTAACCCTTTAACTACGGGTGTGGATTATAAACCACATATATAAGAAAGTACCCGCAGTTAAAGGGTTAAGAAATTTATCATTTTTTAAAAATAAAATTTGAAGACGTTAATTGCGATTTGTGCTGTTTCTTTTGAAGTTTCATTGTGCAATTTTCGTATTCAAAGTGCTGTGTACCGTTTATTTATTAAAATTATTAATTTTGGAATCATTATTTTTTTAAATTATAATTCTTTTACTTTACTTGTTAAATAACTTTTTGTTTATTTCCAAAAATGAATCTTTTCTAACTTTTTTTAAAATTTTCATTTAATCTTGCTATACCCATTAAAAGATACAATTTTCTTTAGTTCGAATTTTCATTGTAGTCCTGTCAGTTTCGAATTAGCCATGTTCCACCATGTTCCTCATAATCGCGATTTTTTAACATAGTATTTTAGCATAGAATGATTTATTTAAATACTGTTTCTGATAATGACGTTATCTAAGCAACTTAGAATCTATTGTTTTTCTCTAATTTATGAAAATGGTAAAAGTTATCATCCATTAGATTAAAACAGATTTAAAAATTACGAAATTGCTTTTAATTCTCAACTAGGTCCTCCTTGATAACTCATAATTTCTATTGAAGCGAAATTTGGAATGCAATGGAATTTTGATCTAAAAGATGTAACATTCATTTACCAAACAACAAATAATGAAGTTGTCATATTGCGTTAAACTATTCCAAAATTATATATATTACTGTTATATCTCAAAATTGAGGATAACTTTAACTTCTTACTTGTTTCAAAATGTAAATGAAGTTTAAATCCTAACATAGATACTTTAAGTGAATTAAATTTAAAATATTTAAATATGTTGTTTTAGACAAAAACATTAAAAAATTAATATTAATTATTTGGAACTTGAGCACAAATTTATTACCTTATAATGTTATCGTATCAGAAAATATGATGTACATGCAGATTCGATATATACGTATGTGAAGACGATAACTCCTATTTCGAATCACTAATCTGAAATATGTAAGAGTTTTCTGATTTGTTTATTTTGGTTTCACAGAATTTCCGTGGTAAAGGTTCACTTCAGTTTTCCAGCAACCCTCCAACTTAAACGATCGCCGAATCCAAATGGATACCGTATCAAGCGCCAAGTTCGAATCATTTCTTTCCTGAATACACAAAGCGCGGAAAAGAGCAATAAAGAATAATTATGGCAAATTTTCCACAAAATTAGGCTCTTATTTTAAGTAAACGTTGAGAGCTACAACAATAGAAACATGAAATTTATTATTTTCAAAGTATCCTGAAGCCATAACATTAGAAAACTTCACTTTAAACATTAATTAACCCTCTCACACCGAGCGAGGCGGTCCCGGGCAGTACAAAAATTTCCTCTTAACAGCGACGAAGGCCAGTCTGAGGCGGTTGGCTCCTTTTGAGGGGAGGGGAGGTTCTGAGTTCGCTTCGGAGATAAGCGCGGTAGGGGGTCCAATTATTCTTGCCAACCACAGCCCATATCCATGGACCTTAAGGGAAGGTTATAGCAGAGGGCGGGTTGGTGGGATAAATGACCACCCAGTTTGGGAGAGTCCAATTCATGTCTTATCATCCCAAACAGGTCCGGTTTTAAAGGGGCTAGAACGAAAAAGTCGCCTCGGGATAAAAGAGTTAATATCTTCAAACAAAGTGTTGATTCCCATTAACATAACATTATCACCGGAAGTTGATGGGTAAGGCGGAAGTCCTATTTTACCACAATAAACAAAACAGAAAACTCGTCCATAACTCACTGACGCTCGCAACCTCTCCCGCTCTGGTAAAGGATTGCTAAGCAATCTTCCCAGGTTTGCTTTGCAAATCCTAATCGTTTCTCACTGAGTGTGTATCCTAGCAAAAAGAAAAAAAATGTTGAAATAAAAAAAAATTGCTTCTGATACTTTAACTTAAATTAGCACAGAATTAATTTGTCAGCTTTGAAGAGGGTCCTGTTTTTTTATTTTGGAAATATTTAGTACAAAGTAAAAGTAAGACTTATGGACACGGTGCGGCTTCGTTCCAAGTTCGTCAGAATCGCGCTAACGGTTAGAAAAAGGGGGAAACAGTTTCAGGATTACCACATTTGGCAAATAATCGCCAAAAAAATTTCCATTTTGGCGGCCGTTTCGTATTTTTCAGTTTGGTCAGCACGCTGAGCATCTTGAAGCAAATTATCTGTCCTTCTTATTGAATGCCATTCAAAACTTTATCCAATTGATTTTGTTGCACGTTGAATTCGTGTTCTTTCATTATTTCACTTATGTCTAACGCCACGATTGAAATTCATGTCAAAATTCATGTTATTGAGAAGAAGGCTCAAACCAAATCGCAATCGTTTAAGTTTGGAAAGTGAAATCACGTGATCCATCAATTACTATAGATGTTCCGAAATCCTATAGTTAAATAACGCGTTTTCTGAGATATTTATATAGATGATAACGCCTTGACTTGTCTTGTATTCATCAACATCGGTGAAAGCACGAGTAACGATTTTGGTCTGTCTTTGAAGACGATAGCTTTGTGGAAAAGGACAAGATAAAATTTTGTTACATCACTACCTTAAGGTCACTTTGTTGTGTATTTCCTTCCTAAAATCAATATTTTTTTTACAATCAATAAAAATAATAAAGTTTTTACGGTACAGATTTCATATACGACATCACTGGCAATATTTTTTGTTTTTGCGACTTTTTTACAACAGCTTCAATATAGGACCCCACTGGCGATAATTTCTTTGGGCGACTTAACGATACGATGTTCAGTTAGGCAACAAAAAGCCGCCAATACAAGATTATCGCCAGTGATGTCATATATCAAAGCTGTTCCGTTTTTACTTTGACCGATTACGGTTCGAATATGTATAGAATAAATGTCGGTACCGGTTGAAATCTAGAAGATGGTACACACTCTTAAAATGGCGCCAAGTCACCAAAGCTAATACAGGTAATATCTGCATATAGCTTTAGCGACTTGGCTCCAGTGATATGCAGCGGTCAACGTCTTACTTTGGTGATTTGGCAGCGTTTTAAGAGTGCGTACCAACTTCTAGATTTCAACCTCGGTGCCTTTAGTGCTAAATTCTCTTCAATGCTAATAAGCACTGGTTAAAAACGAAACGGTTCTGTACTATGAGTGTCATGGTAACCAAATACAGATGCAGCTTAATGCGAAATTGGCGAAGAAAATTGAGTGATTCGTGGCGTAAGAAAGCTGTATTTTAGACGCTTGTGACACTTCGCCGGCTGCTGTATAACGAAAGTGATGTTTTTACCAACATTTATTCTTGGAGAACACTGCAGTCAAACTAACTAAAAAATGCTAATTAAACCTATAAACGGATTTCTTTCACTTTGTTAAAAAACACTTTGAATAAAATTTGGAATATATCCCGCACACACTGGTCGCCCTCATTCGTCAACTCGCCCCATTTGCCAACATAATGATAAGAATAAAACTGACTGTTGTTGAAATAAATTAAAGTTAATTCTAACTTTTATAAAGATTAACGATATAGATAATTCCATTACAATCAACACATTTCCAGATTTATATTAGGATGAAAAACTCATTTTTGTTAGTAGCATTTTCTCTGTAATAGAATTTGATCTCGAGATGTAATTGGGCACAAAAAATGATGTAGTATCCGCATCCTTACGGTTGATCTAACGGTGTTTAAAACTCGTTATCACCATGAAAATCAAATTAGTTTGTTACGGAAATATAAGCATCATTTGATACAATTAGATTAAAAATCATGTATGGGGGAATATAAAGAAAAGAAATAAAGACAATTAATCTAAGATGACTCACATATGTCCAGGAAAAGATAAAATAATAAATTTGAAGCTAAATGGTAAGTTATATTACAACATTTTAAATTATGTAAACAAAATTTATGAGTTGCCAAATCAGTTTAATCTAATTTTCAGGGGACCAGTCTGATATTCAATCTTAAAGTAAGATTTAATAACGAAATTTTATTAGATATTAAATGGACCTTATGCATGTGACGTCACATCCTCCGACACGTGACCTGCCGGAGGCAGCCATTGGTCAATCTTAAACAGCTGACTCAGAACTGATTTTATTTCTGAGTCGCTTATAGGCCGATCGTTTTGTTTATTCCTCCACAGTTGTTTTTCTATACTCTCGAACCCAAAGGGTGCATAAGGTCCATTGCCTCCTGGTGTATGGCTGCATGTCAGAATGCTGATTTTTAGCACAACGGAGGTTGTCTTTACAGAAATAATATCTCTGTGTATGTAATAATATAGCTACATTTACTCCGTGTTAAATGGAAATTACAATCAGAATGCCACGTTGTTAAAGGCAGCTGCAGTTTTTGCGCCGTGTTTTGTGGAAGCTAAGAAATCAAATACCATCTCTAGGATAATTGACTGTACTTAAAACAGCAGCATTATGTTCGAAGAAAAAAATGTAATAAAAAATGCATGCAGTTTAGGAAAATATGTCGAGAGAAATACCTTTAAAAATTTAATTGATAGAAATTTGTTACGAGACGTGATTTTATTCCATCAAACATTCGGACCTATCCCTTAGGAAACGTCACCTATTTCCTATGCAGTAACTTCTGGTTTAATTGTTACTGCATCAAATCATTTGGTTGTTATGAAAAAACTAAAATTTGTAAGAGCTCTGCGTTATATAAAAAGCATATATTTCTTGACAGTTATTTTCGATTTTATAATAATATACTATTTTTTCCGCATTAAATTAATTTTGATGGTTTAAGCATGAGAATTGGATACGGACGAAAAAGGTTTGATTTTGTAAATAAAACAAAAATCATTGCCTATAAACATTAAGTGACATTATTATTAAGATTCGTCCACCAGAAATTCTTAAAAATGGCACAAAGTAGGAGCAGGAAACGTTTCGGCCATGCAAATATTAGCTGAATTTCACCATTAGTAAAAATGGAGTTGTAGGTTAGAGATATATTAATCCCTCTTCCAATATTTTGGATCATTCTTTTGAGATCTCGAAATCTGTTGTACATCTTGATTTGATAATAATCCTCATCAGGAAGACCTTATGATTCAGTTGTTTTACTTGGAATGCGGATTCTGTGAATTTATACAATTTTTGTATAATTCATTTCCTTCTACATGTCTTCTTCATAGCATATTACCATTTCTAAACAACAAATCTTTCTTTTCCTGCATAGTTCCTGCGATCTCAGCTTTGAATATTGCTTATGTTTACTTCTTTTCTTAGTCTTTGCTGATATCTACACTGCATGCATAACAGCATATTAACTTTTCTGTGGCAAAGTGATAGAATTCACGTATTTACAACAAACGATGACCATGAACGATGGTCATGCATTCTAACATTGCAAGAAATGATAATTAAAGGTTCTAAAGAAGAAATGTTTTGAAATAATCTTCCAAAACGGCCGAGCGCGTAACTGATTTCATTTTTTGTGACTAACTCAAGAACTGCAAACCTGATCGAGTTCTGAGTGCTCAACTCAGAAAATATCGAACGATATGTTTATTTTAAACTAGCAGCAACAAATATCTAAACGATGAGCAATGGTCGATGAATCAAGCAGTGAGTATCAAACTAATTAATCAACTAAGTAAGAACAATCATGTTGATTTTTTATTTTAATCTTGATTCATGCATAACGCGAGTAATAATCCTTATGACACATTACAGTGGTTTAATCATAAAATATTTGAAATTATTTTTGGTTATTATTTATTAATTTTATTTTATTTTTGTACATATAAAACATGAAAAGGGATTTTGAATTATCACCATTGACCTAGTGGCTGTTAAGACAAGGCCCGGCGATGGAACATGAATCGTAGGAAGAATATTAAGTTTTCTGTGCTTGGCTGTGCTCCTAACCAATATTATTTACAAATTGGTTGACCGATATGCTTCTTACCAAAGATTACTCGCTGCGATCGGCTGGCTGTTTTAGGTTTTCCTGCTTTTTCTCCAAGCGAAACACAATAATTGACCAACATGAGAATCCTCCGAGAAGTCATACTTTACTTTACTCTACGACACGCCCCTGATTCCAGAGATAAAAAATCTCCGGTTTGTAATTCGGATGGGTGTGCGCAGAAACTTTATTGAATAAAAAAGAAAAAAATATCACAGACAGTGTTTAAACATGGATGAAATACACGTGAAGACTATAAAAGCAATGGTAAATGAGCTATTTACAAGTGAAAAGAAAACTCGTGAAGTAGAAACAGTTTTTAGACAGGCTGCTTTTGAAAACTTGTAGGAAGATTGATTAGGGTCCTTGTAACCTCTAGAGGCTCGGGTCTATCAGTCTGAAGTCTTAGTGAATTAGAGAAATCTGGGTCGGAGTCGGATGAACTGGTTGCGTCCAGTTGCTGCTTTATGAGGACAGGTCCTTGCAAATGAAGCTCTAAATCAATTTCAATCCTGTACTACAAAACATAATCAGGAAATTTCAGTACATAAATACAACTACTTGAATTTCAACAAAAATAGAAACAGGCCTCGCTGGTTATCAGGCATAAGTTGGGAAGACAATCTTCTCAAAAAGAAATCAAGCATCAAATATCTAGGGGTATTTATTGACGATAAACTAAATTTCGCCACACATCTCTCCGAGTTAAAAAATAAAACTCTAAACCTTTATCAAAAATAAAAAGTATCGCTGCGTCAAACTGAGGTCTGAATAAAAATATCAGAAGGAAACTCAATTTTACAGTTACAGAAAGAATCTTACTTTATAGAGCACCGGCATGGGAAAAAAATATCACCTCAAAAATTTCTTCTCAATTCAATACAGAGAAATTTATTTCTCTACATCACTGGAGATTATTCCACTACTCCAACAGCAGCTCTACGAGTGATCGGAGGCATTACTTCCCTACATATCAAAGCTCAAATGGAATCCATTCTCGTTAGAGTAGGCCGCCTTCGCAGGGATTGCAATTGGGAAGGCTCAAGTTTTATATATCAGGATTTTCAACAGCCAAATCCTCTGATTATCATTCATTCAGCTCATTTTGATTTAGAGAATAGGGTCTCAATAGCCTCTGACCCACATCACTCAGTGGAGGCTATTTACATGGATGGCTTCCTGTGTAATTCAAAACAACGTCCAAATTCATCATTGGACTGCAAAAATAAGCCCATATGATACCGCTTTTCAAGCTGACACCTTAGCTATAAATTGGGCTAATTCTAGGGAATTATCAACATCAATATAGAGTGACAGCGAGTCGTCACTCAGAGCAATTTCTTCCTTCATAAGTTCTAATCCACTAGTCTAAGAAGCACAACAAGCCCTCCTTCAGAACCCAGCAATGAAATTTAAATGGATTAAGGTGCATGTTGGTTTCCTCGATAAGAAGTCAGCAGACAACTTGCCAAACAGGCTACTAAAGAAGGGACTGATCTCCATCTTCAGGCCCCGAAATGCCATCTGAAAAAAATGCTTAGGAACCTGTCTCTCAATAAATGGCTACAAGACTGGTATTGAGGCGACACTGGTAATTTAATATTCTCCCTAAAGTCTCTCTAACACAAGCCTCATGGTCAAGAGAATCCATCCTTAGGCCATGGTTCTTTTCCCAGCTACATGTACATATTACGGCTTCATCATTGAGATATCTGAGCATGCGGGGAAAAAGGATATCCTCTCCACTAGGTAACTTATTTTCATCTTACGTCATCATTTCATTTTACCAAGCCAAGTGCAGAAAATACTCTACTTCGGTGGAAAAACTTACTTTTAAATAAACTATCATGAATAAAAATAGCTAAACTGATATCTTTTCTCACTGATAATGAGGAAAGATAAGTGTTTTTATAGGAAAGATGAAATCATCTGCGAATGCTTGCAGATGAACTGCTTCTGGCCACGACTGAGTTTTCGTTCGCCACTATATTCCAAAATGCCGGATCAGTGTATTAGAACTGTGGGTATCCCCGACGTTGTGGGAGTGTAGTTGGTCCTTGATGGGTATTTAAAGCTACTTGCTTGCCTTAAAATAGATCTATTAAGGTTTCTTTTGTATTGAAGTGGAAATTAATATTATTTAGACTGTTTTTGATTGAATTATATTCCAAGTGTTCAAAAGCACCACCTTTTATGTCAAGTGAGATCACCAATGCATGTTGTTTTGTTGATCTCGCCATTTCAATTTTATCTATAAAGTCAAGTATCGTTTCTTCAGATGATTTAGTTACAGTGAAATCATATTCATTGGCCGCTTGCAGGTCATTTGTCCTAAGATGAAAATTAAGACGTTCTAGCAATAATTTTTTAATACTTTACTCAACGTTGGTAATAGGGACAAAGGGCGGTATGACTTCGTTTCCGACATTAGTTTCCCTTTTTTGTGGAACAAGACAATTACGACTACTTTCAATGGTGTCGGGAAACATTGAAGGTGGAGACATTTATTATGAAAAGAAAGGAACAGTTTTGAAAAATGTTTAAATATAGATCTAAGAATAACAAAACCTTTTTTACTGGTACCTTCTGTGTTATCTTTTCAAGTCGGTTTGAGTGAAGGGTTTTTTTATATGGTGATGAAATGTATGTTCGCGTGGGAAGGAAATAAGTTCCTGTGGATGCAGTTCTTTCAGAATATTAAGTGCCATTTTTTTATGGTCGCCTTTTTCCAATTGGACAAGAATTTTAAATAATCCCGAAGGGTGGATATTGACTTTAGTGAAAGATTTATACGGGTACAATAGGGATCTGTGATCTTGGAGAAAAAGTCCCTAAATGTTGATCTTTTAGCTCTTAGGGATAATTTTTTTAAACACACGCAAATTTCTGTTGATATTTCAGTTGTTGAGTTCCCGAGGTTTTAAATTCTCTTCTCTGGAGAATTTTAAGCTCTTTCTTTTTAATGTCAAAATCTTGGGTCCACAAATTGATGTTAAAATTCTTTTTTACTTTTTTTTCTTGTAAGAAGGTTTACAAGCCTGGAAAATTGGCGTCTGCAAGTTCGATGTCACCTTGTCAAGATCTTCCTTTGAGTTACTGAAGTTAATTTCTTGTTGGATGGAATGAACTTTGGATTTAAAATTTTTGATAAATTTATTGTGACCGCCATAGGCCGTTTTAAACCTATGTCATGTTGCATTGACAAAATTATTTTTGTATTACTCGCTAGGAGATCGCCCACTAGTCTAATGATATCTCTAACACCCATCATTCAGATTTAAGTACGAAGGTTCCGACTTAGAACCAACATTTAACGGTTTAGGATTGCCAGAAGAAAGTCATGAACTATTGTAAACTGTTGACCTGCCTTTGTGTTCCGGACACCAAAATCAACTGGCAGCCAGGAAACAACGCACAAGACATGCCTCTTAATCCCAAAGGAAGTCGCCTAGCCTCCCCTATCAGTTAAGTAATTTTTCGAATTTAAATGTTTAGTCCAGAACAGAAATTTTAATTTAGTTGATAGTAAGTAATTGACAGCAACTGAGATTTGTTTTAACAATAAATAATTCAGATAATGAGTAAAAGTGTTTTATCAGTGTAAATTATTCTCATGAATTTGTGAACAATGATTGACAAGATTTTTAGTTTAACTGTGTGAAATCTTCGTTTCTTATTGATTAAATTTTATTCAATTTACAGTTCTAACTAGTAAATTGCAAAGAGATTTAAAGAAAATCTAAAAGAAAATGAGTATTAGTGAATCTCAACATCTGTTCTATTGTTAATGATTTATGTGACAACTTTTTTCATCCTCATTTTGTTCAACACAAATCAAAGTGAAGTTTTGAGTGAATGTGATTAAAATTACATATGTGCGAATTCTTTTGAGAAATATAACTTTGATACAATATAATTTGGAATTAATGTTCTGTGGCACAAGCGTTTAGTTAACACACAAATGATTTGTCTCTTTTTGAAAAAGATGAAATTATTGTGTTGTTCTGATATGAGAGCATTTAAGGTGATTTGAGTATATATTTACCTCTATGGAAGGGTCCTTTCCAAATTTGAATGGGAAGTTTTGAAGTGTGATTTACATATATATTTTTATAGCCAATACAAAATTAATTAGATTTTTAATAAAAAAATGTTGTTATTTATCCAAATAATGTCTCTGTCATCATTTAGTCTCATGGCACACTGACTTTCACAGGGTTCATCCCGATCTGGAATAGATCCTGAATGTTTATTTTTATGTTATTAAATCACAACGCAAAATTTTATGGTCATTTGGTTTTAAGTGGTGAAATTAATCAGGTGTGTTGATTGTCACTCTTTATATTTAACTTATTGCCTTAGAAATCATCAGTATTTACTAATTTGGTTTTAATTGAATTTTAAATTCTTAAAAGGCAGTTAATGTTAAAGGCATCAGGTGTTGTAATTAATCTTGGGTGAGCAATGAAAATAATCTCTAAAATCTTAATTCATTGTTTTATAAATTTTTTTGTACTTGGGTTACCTTAAATTTCATGAAGATTTAATTTGATAACTCTAATTTCATTATACTTCCTAGAAGGCAATAACAATTAATTGTGTATTAAAACTTAATTGCATTTTAATGTTAAGTTGAATTATGATAAAATTATGTCACTGAAGACATCTTCAAGAACTTCACAGGATGTCCAATTAAAAGCTTGAGGTCAGGCCAGCCTTTAGCGTTTCGTTGTTTTGGTTGTGAAGGTTGGGCTGCATCTTTAACATTAAGGAGGTGAAGATCTGTGCGGGATATGTAGTCTTCCTTGCATTGCCTCGAGGGATATCATTTGGATAATCCCAAAGGGTTCTGTGTGCATTCATATCAGCTCTAATGAGCACTAATTCTTGAGTAAGTGAAGTAACAAATTGTGAGATGTCTTGAATTGTGCCCTGCTTTTCTGAGTAGGGAGAAGAATACCCTGAAATGATCGAAAGTGGGCTAATAGATGTTTGTTTTTCTATTGCCACTGCATTTTCTCTTGTGCCTAAGAAATTGAAGTATTGGCTGAGGGCAGGGAGATTATGCCTGCCTTGCCGTTTGTTGAAAGACATTGACTCCAGGATTTCGTAATACCTAGAATTTTACTATCTTTCGAATAAGGTTTTTGTACTAGGAGAATATCTATTTTATGAGACTTGAATTCTTTTGGGAGATTTGCATTGGCAACCTCGCCCTTGCAGAGGTTTATTTGGAGGATTCTTAATGGGTCATGAGGAAAAGAGGAGCCGTACCATGGACTTTGCTGATTTGGATGCGTGTGGAAGTGTCATCTCTATTCTCTGGAAAAAGAGCCTTAAAAAAAGTTTCTATTGCTACGAGGGGTGAATTTAATTGAAGATTAAGACTGAAAAGGCGGTTGGGGCAGTTATCACCCGGCCACCTGACCAAACGCGCCGAGTGCTCTGCAAGCTAGAGGATTAATAGCAAAAAGAGAAACGAAAAGTCTACGTTAAATAATTTGGTACCGGACACTTACAGAAATGAGGAGATGACTTGGAAACTTAGAACAGTGACCCGAAGAGTCCTGGAGTGCCAGTGGATCTAGGAGATAATATTAATAAAATAATCTGGCTACTCACACACATGGTTAATGATAAGGTCTGCTAACTGGAGTACCTATTGAATTATGTTAAAGAACAAGACAACACGGGCCCTCAGATTGAGAAAATAAAATTAAAAAAAGAATAATAAGGGAAGTTAAACAAGTAAAAAAAAATTACAGACAATTTAAAAAAACTTAAATTGTAAGTATTGCTCTTCAAAAGATACAGTAAAGTATTTGCTTCAAAATACCAGTTGACTTCGTTCGGCCGAAATTAGCTTTGATAAGCTAACCTACGTTTTGTAAATCAAAATAAAAAAAATATTACAAAATCTATTTCGAATACCATTTTAAATGCCGTTCTGAAAGTGAATAGGGCTCTTGAGAACACGGCTAGTTCTAATATTGGGTGTTTAAAAGGTTCAGTGAGGGTAAATTGGGTTCCAATATAAATTTGTAATAGAAAAGAAAAATAAAAACTATCTTGATTTTGTATTAAAGCTAAAAATAATGATTATTGCAATTATAATAAGTAAAAATATTTTAGCAATTTAACATCCATAGATTGATTTTTCGAAAAAGTGCTTACAGAAAAAAAATCCAACAACACTTAGTTGCCAGCTGATCTGGCGCTATTGAACCCCACTTGTTAAGCCATCTTGGACACCACCACCCAGTGATGAGTAAAGAGGGGAAAAGAAGAAGAAAAATCAGATACTACTACAAATGCAATTATAAAGCCACATTGGAAACCTTCAAGTTTATTCTTGAATGGTGTTTCTATGTTGAGCGTTTTTCTTAAATAAAAAAGAGAGAGGGAAAAATTGATATCTGGCAAAGTTTGAGTAAAAAAAAAACCTTTAAGGCCACACAGTACCCTAAAATGACCAAAATATCGAATTTCTTTTCATAGTAAAGCGTCACCAGACTTCTACCTGAGATCGTGCAAAGGTGCTTCAAGGTAGCTTTGACCCAGGGAGGGTCCACAAACGCGATTCGCAGTAGATCTTTCAGCGCATGACGTCTTATTGGGACAGATTTCGAAACTCTCCACTATTCTACGCGGTTTCGAATTAAAGAAATAAATTTGTTCCATCTGCAAGAAACGTTAAAAATACCAGATTAATGGTTCCTTATTGCATCTTCTTCATTTTACATCACAAGACTGCTTTTTATTGCTTATAAATGTCGCGCCATACTTTTATTTTTAATGAAAATGGATCATGGTTCTTCTCTTTTTGTTTACTTTACAGCAATTCCAAGTGATCGATTCGCTTTTTGAGAATACTATTTGCTTTTTTTCTGTCTAGGAGTTTTCAATGAATGAAAATAACTAATATTATATTTTGTGCTTATTATTTATTTCTAATCTGGAGTCTGGTTATTATTTTTTTTGTTTCTTTTTTCTCCTCACATACCCAATTAAAAGGCGGGAAATTTAGTTTTATTATGAAAATTTCTCGTGTGATTCAGAGCTGAGGTATGTTTGATTGTTAAGGAGAGGATTTATGAGATTTCCTTTCTTCGTAAGCTACATATTTTAAAAAACGATGTTGATGATATATATTGTATGTGATACAACCGTTTAGTACTAATATTGCAAGCAAATATTGATTATTGAATTGCTCGAGAGATTTTATTTAACATATTTTTATTATTCTGGGTGTGAAAATGTGATATATATATTAAAGATGGAAAATATTTGTGTATAATTCCATTAAGAGTTGTGCGATGAAAGCAATTCTGCAAAAAATAAGAAGTTTTTTTGGTCATATTCATCAAAAATTACAAGTTAATTTTAAGGAATTTTTCAAAGATATTTGATTTCATTTTTTACTACATGAAGTAACTAAAAGACTATTATTTTGACGAATGTGTAATTTATAATTGCAAATAAAATTAATCTTAACTATCCAGTTTTTTCAAAAATCATCCAGCTTCTCAGATAAATTTGTTTTTAAAAATTATATACCATACGTCGTTATTATTGCTTTATTTCTTACATGAAGATCCTATCAGAAAGATCACTGAATTTTTTTTTAATTTTCGATTAAACACTTAAAATATTTATTCTTTCGTTATTTGTGATTCTTTAACAACGCTTCACAAAAAGTCAGGCTTATAAAAAGTTTTTTGGTTGCTATAAAAAGGACTCAAATGTGATATTTATTCCGTTACGTAACACTGGGACGAAGCGATGTGCGTCCCAATGCTACGTCATCAATTCATCCGCTCTCTGTGAGCCTAACCTTATACTCTCTAGTAACCTTGGCTTTGACCAACTTGAGACGCTTCCTCTTCACCATGAATCCACGACTCATGGAGTTGGATACATATGCTACGCCAAGTGGTATTAGAATCACCATCATGTTTGGTGTTAAGGAAATAAGCTTTAAACAATGATTTCATTTATTTTTCCTTAGCAGCCGAATTTCAGATTTTGTGGGAATACAAAATTAGAATTTCCGAGTTTCATGAATTAATATCTTTTCATACTTTTCCTCTATATTAATTTTGAGTAGTATAACAGTAGATCCAGTTGCCTCAAAAATACAAAATTTTCCAAGAGAAATTTAGCTTCGCGAAAAACATTTGGCTGTATTAGATAAAATGAATGGCACAAATAAAGTTGATAATTACTTGAGCGAGGAATGGTAGATGAAAGAATTTATGACAGAGGAGCTAAGGAGATTGGGAAGACAGGAAATAATAAAAGTCTGAAATAAAAATCACATCATTGACTTAGAACAGACATGTAAGTGAAATCATCACTCTCTTCGCATGCCTTAGCATTAACTTTACAAAACTGTATAAAACGTTGTTTTAGCAAGTATACAAATTGCTTTTCGAGATGATCATACAGCAAATTAATTGAAAGCACCTTGGCTTTCCTCTTTGTAAACACGGCAATAAAATGGTTCAAGAGAATGGAACTAACCCGGCTCTTACGAATCAATACAAATTGATAAAGAGATGCGCTTCGAAGTTTGTGAATTTTTCAGAAACATTTTAAGAAACAGTTTTGCAGTAACTGGCGGCTAATATAGAACAAAAGCCATTCATAACTTTCCCTTTTTCTCTTTACAGTATGAGAAGACTGCATTTGAAGATTTAGCAGACGTTTGCTATCTGGAACTGCAGAATCCATTTCATTTATCATGGTAAAGGATTATCAAGATCATCCTTATTTTTGTTGTAAAATAGGAATGTGCCCTTATAATTTAAAAAAAATTATGAGAAGAACAAAGGGAATTGAAGGAAAAGAATAAAAGAAAAACTGTAAAGGACTTGAAACATATTTTTCTGCATCCATTAAATCGACTGAATAAGCCGTATGAGGTGTTACGGAGGACTCATCAATGGCAACATATTGACCTATAACAGCTACCAAGTAAAATGCCCTGTAGAATTGTATAGAGAATAGATAACTAACTTGATTCAAAGTTTGCATTCACCTATTGGAGGAATTGATATCATCTCCACCTGTGAAAGAATGATTTATAATCGAATAGAGAGGTACACAAAATAAACCACTAGTTAACTTTTTACTTTCTTTAATCATGGACAGTGGCGAATCTAGGATTCGGGACTTGGGGTGTGTGTGGCTGAGGTCATGAAAACTTTGTATCGTCGTGATGAATGTCAAACCTCAAGGCTAAAGTAAACCAAAACTCTTTAACTTTACAGACTTTTCTCACCTGACAATAAGAATCATGAAAAACAATACAATACTTTCTATAATTTAATAAAAATTGCAATGAAATAACTAGCCAAAAAATGTCTCCGACCGCGTCAAAGCTACAAGTACAAGTGGAATGACTACAAAAATAGGAAAATTTCCGAGCCTGTCCAAGTCAGAAAGCAATGTTGAAGCGTTTTTATCATTTTTTTAAGGAGGGAAATTAAGAAAAAAAAAACAGTTGTAAAGATGTTAAATAAAATCAAGAATTCTGGCTTGGCTCTGGGGGGGGGCTGTAGCCCGATAGCCCCTCCCCTGGATTCGCCACTGATCGTAGACATATCGCTACACTTATGAAAAACAGCACTTTATCCTGGAAGATTTAGAATTATTTCACACAATATATTGGTACGATTCTCAATGAAAATAGATTTTTCAGAATGGAATCAAGCCCGCGCAAGCGAGGCAAGATTAGAGTTAGAAAGTCTGGAGTCAGCATGAGTCAGAGTTCGAATAGCAACTGCAGGGTGCAGAGGGGATGAAGAATTCCAAGAAGGGTGGAAACGGGCAGACTTCCGCTGTCCGACCAAACCGAATATCAAGGAAGTGGTGACCTCTGCGGATTTTTGACTAGTTCAAACTGAATAGGCTCATTTGATTACATTTTGAGAAGAAAAAAAGTTTTGTCCAGGAGTTGTTTCGACGAAAACTACTTAGATTATGTCAAATAGATTTAATAATAAAATTGTTAAATTCCAAATTCCTTCAAAACTAAAGAGATGTATGACTAGATTGTAAGGCAGAATTTACAGTAAGTTACTCACAAACCGAAACAAATAAAAATCTAGTGCAGATATAGCAGGAGATATACAATATTCGTACCCAATATCGTATGAGATTCCAGCCATCCAGTATTGTTTTTTATTGCACTTTTTGGGGGTATTATTGGTATTTTATTCTGATTTAATTTAAAATATCGAGCTCTTTTACATGCGTGATTTAGAAAATTTTTAATCTTGAACCTTTTCCTGGTCTGCAATTTGGAGAAAAATTGATAAAAAAAAATGTGCTGTTTTTCCTACTCATGATGCGTACAATACAATCTTTATTATAAATTATTATGTTTGCTTAGTACTACCCGCCTTCGGCGAGCAGCTTGATCGCCGGAAATAAAATTTCAACCGAATCTCTTATGCATAATTTTATCTTCATGGTTCCCTTTACAAAGTAGTTTTAAATTTCAAATCACTATAGACATTTAAACAGCGTTCTTTTCGTATCCTTGCACTTGTTCTGTTCCTTGTCTACATTAACGTAAAATGCGCATTTTATTTCAACATATGTACATTTTACCTATTATGGTATAGTTTATGTAGTTGTTTTTATAAAATCAATTTTTTTCACTTCCCATCGAATTATTTTTTGCCCTACTCCCGCAGGCAGGCAGGCAGGATCAGTGTTGGATTATATATGTTATAAATAAATCCAGTATTAATATGATCCATTTTATTGGTTGAATACAATAATTTTTAGTATAAATATAATTTACTGCAAATTTTATGGAAATAAACAATAAAATTTCGTTGCAAGCAATTCAAGGGTATTTAGCTTTCATTAAAACATTTGGATTGCATTTATACGTTCAAATAAAGCGATAGAAAATAATTTGTCCAAATTGCTGAGCATTTTTACTTTCTCGTATACGAAGTATACAAAGAGAAAGTATTGTAATCGTCAAAAAATTCGAACTCGAGATTTTGACGAATCTACACGTTTTAGACCTTCCTGAGTCCGAAAAAAATTTTGGAATTATGTCTGTCTGTGTGTCTGTCTGTCTGTGATCACGATAACTCGAAAACTATTAGAGCTACGGGGATGAAATTTGGTATGTGATCTTTAAACATAATTTGTAGGTTTCTATCAAATTTTGGACAAAATCCGTCAACGGGAAGTCTGTCTGTCTGCATGTTCGAGGTCATGCGAACGCTATAACTCAAAAACTTGAAAAGCCAGATGGATAAAATTTAATACACAGTTTTATCGTCATGAATGTAGGTCCGTATAAAATTTTGGGCCACATCCGTCAAAGGGTTGACTGTCTGTCGGTCCGTATAATTTACTTTTGAAGAGAATCCGTCGTCTCTACACGCATGCGTACTGCTTACCTCTGGTCCCGTAATACGGTCATCTTGGCTCACCGCCAAATTCTTCTCGAATAAAAGTGAATTAATTATGGAGTGTTTTCTTTTAATTTTTCTTTCACGCCGAAACATTTTCAAGAGTTGCATAGTTGATTGCGGTTAGTTTTATTTTGTATATTTCGTAATGCATTTTTTTCTGAGTGGATTTTGCAATATTTTTACTCTGACAGAACGAGAGTAGTTGTTAAAAGCAAAGTTATAAAGTAACAAACCAAAATTAGTGTCAATTGATTCATCAGTTCGGTTTTTCATGCTTTTTTAATTTCTTAAGCACTCTGCCAATGTGCATGATATTTCCAACTACAGCTATCGGTAGTAAATTTGTAACAATCAGATCGGAGATATTGCTGGCAAGCTAAAAGGCTGCTTAGATGTGTGCAAATCTTTTAGTAACTTACATTAGATAATTGAAATTGGGTATGTGGTCTTCTAATTTATCCATGCGGTGGGAGGGGAAACAGCACCTTTTTGGGAAAGTATACGAGAAAGTTTAGGGGAGGCCACTCCCGCTGGTTTACTAATGTATTTTCATGTCTAGTAAATGATGTAAAGAAATACAAATTCAGAATAATTGTTTTATTATTTCAACTAGTAACACGGAACAGAAAAGAAAATATTTATTTCATATATCGATCCACAAAATTGTGCAAGAAGAGTAATTTACTGTAGATTTTATTTATGATTCTACTTTTAATATTCCAAATTAATATACACATTGGTGAAAACAATCCGAAGAATAACATTCAGTTTTTACCACGAGTAGCAGAAAGTACTGTATAACATTTTCACGATACTTTTACTATATATTGTAGAATGCGAATATTTATTATTCTACAATATTACGAATATACCATAAAAATATTATACAAGATCTAGGGAAAATCGCTCACTTAGATAAATACATTCTGGAATTCGTACTTTCTGACTTAAATTATATTTATGATGATTTATTATGTATATTTGATCAACAAATTTTTATGACAAAGGCTAAATTAAGCATAAATACATTATTAAGGCATGAGAAATTTAAAAAGAAGTAGCGTAAAAGACAATATAAAAAAATATTGCTACTGAAATATCATAAGACGTATGAAACGTGATGAACAAAACTCCCATGATTGTAGGCCCCTCAGGCTTCTTCGTACATTTAATTCCAATGTCACTTCTGGTTCGTTATTATATATATATAAAAAAATCAGGTATAAAAGTAAATAAAAATAGCTTATCAAAAGCTGTTCCTTAGGTGGGTTTTTCTCCAAGGTGACCTTTAAGTATAATCGGTTAAATTTTCAAGGGTTACAGGAATGGAGTTTACGGCTTAAATGTTAACGAACTTCTTGACATTTGATTTCTGTATACTTTTCGGTATGACTTATTATTCAGTTCAAATCCCATTTTAATGTCTGATCATATCTTAGCAGTTGAACGTTCGCTTTGAACTAACAGGTTAATTTTTTTTCTTTCACACTGGCAGAAATTAAAACTCTTAAACCATAGATCGATAACACTAGTGCATAATTGTTAAGAAATATGACAGTTATGTTTTTATGCGAAAAGTAAAAACATTAGCGCCGTGTTTTCTTGCGTTTTTAATACAAAAGAGTATTAAT
Source organism: Araneus ventricosus (assembly GCA_013235015.1). Classification (NCBI taxonomy): domain Eukaryota; kingdom Metazoa; phylum Arthropoda; class Arachnida; order Araneae; family Araneidae; genus Araneus; species Araneus ventricosus. The sequence goes on along the minus strand of BGPR01012914.1, from coordinate 5,471 downwards.
TAACAAATAAATTCCTACACATTTTGTAATAATTTCTGTTAACAAGCTTACACATAGATGAAAAATTAAATAATTTTTATTGTACTTCAATACCAAAACTGTGAGCTTTCCGTTTTTCTGTTTAAATTTGGTTTCAGAAATTCTTTTTTCACAAGAGAAAAAATCCTTCCAATTAAGGAAATTTTCTGATTTAATATAAATTATTTAACCTGCAAATCAGGCTTCCCGATAGCTCCTACGTAACAAATATATGTCAAAAATGTTTTAAGTAATTGTTTAAGTTGAGGTTTAAAAAACACAAAATTAATTTCGTTGGATTCTAGCAAGTATCTGCCATAACTATTAAAAGTGAAATTCGGTGAATAGTTGAACGTATCACAAATGGATAGCTAGCTTTGTCCAACTAATTAGGAAATTGGATGAATCATTCATTAATCGGTTAAATGGTTGTATTAAACTAATTGAAAGCCTAAACTTATAATCAGTTGAAGTAGTAAATGATTAAATCCATATCTTGTGATTAATTTACTAATTTATTTAACTAATTAGCGAATCCGATTAAGCAATTATTAATTGATGAAATCGCTATTTTAGGCTTATTTCCAATTCATAGTCAAAATAGTGGCAGTGAGCTCCAACAACTGAATAGCATTTTCCATCATTAATTTAAAATCTTTTGAAATTAATGTCATTGTTCCATTACGCTTAAAATCCCTGGAATGTCAATTGAAACTAATTCACCAGACTCTTCTGAAGTTTATTCCATGTAGTTTTAAACTTTTATTGCATTTCTATTTTACATTTTCTTTGCGGCTTTGCGTGCGTTAAATGTTAAAAATATCAATTCTGAAAAACCTTTATAAAGCTTGAAGCAAATCTCTCTATTTTTCTTTAAAGTCATACACTCACGCAGAGAAAAAACAAATACATAAGAAATCACTCGCAGAAGCGCTTCTCTGTATAAATAGTTTGCGATTGTATCTGACAAATAAATTACAGTGTCATTTGTGTGGTCGCATCGAACGATAATTCCTTCTTCAAGAACACACCTAACGCACATCACTGGTGAGTCATTTAATTTTAAGTGGGAGTGGTTCTGCCGTGACTCATATTAATTGACCTATAAGGATATGTTTTAAAAAACTTTTTTTATGCACGTTTCAACGATTAAATTTGGTTTTTCTTTGGGTTGAATTTCTTGCAGTTGAAAAGTAAAATGACTACCTTTTCTAAACTTCTACCATGTAGGTTCTAGGAAACGAACCTTTTCTAAACTTCTACGATGGAGGCTCTAGAAAACGAAGATCTAGGACCAGGACATCCTAGCTCTTCATATTCTAAAAAATGGTTATAAATACCCGAAATAATAACCGAAATTAATTCAATGTTATAGGAGATTTTATATTTGTGCCTCATTTGTGTAAATTGATGCAAACAGAGGTAAGGAATAAGTAAAAATAATAAATACATTTGACTTAGAGATTAAATTTTAATTAATCGAAAACTGCTTTATGAATCCTCTTTATTGAAAGTTTTCCTACTTATTGTGTCAAAAATATAAAAAAGTAATCATCTTATTAATAAATCTTAATAAAAAGAACCAGGATTAATTCAAAAACAGACAAAACTCATCAATATACAGTGTAGAGGTCAAAGATTTTAATATTCAGTCTTAAATAAATAAATAAATATAACCTAACAATAATTCAAAAATAACGCAACGAAGCAATTTCCTTCCATCTCAATTTTCAAAGTCATATTCATAAAAACTCAGGTTATATTCCTTAATAAAAACATTCCAGATCGAAATTCTGCGGAGAATGCATAAATAGATTTTCACTTGTCTTTCTAGTTCTTCTTGAGTGACTGACCCTTGTCGGTTTTTTTTTCTCCACTCTCACCACCAGAGAGAATTCTTTTTAATGCCATAGCTAATCTTTTTCTGCTTTCTTAGATCGTCTTTTCTAGGAAACACGGGGTTGAATAACCGTCATGTGTGAACTTCCGAATGTTATTAATGTAATTATCATGTGGAAGGCATTCTTCCAGATCAATTTGCCTTAGCTTGAAGGACAGGCCATCATCTTTTTTTTGTACCTCGCTCTTCATCACTTTTAGATGACAGATGGCAGATCGTGAACTCATGGGCACAGATTGAAGAAACCCAGTTATTATAATTTCACTTACGCATAATAAGTTGATTGTTAATGTGGAATGATTGAGATGTTTTTAGCAGCGATGGGATCGATGATTTCTTTCGTTGTCAATGGATGTTGTCGCTTTCGCTTCGAGAGTTCTTGCCTTTTCTTTCTTTCATGTAAACGATATTTAACAGTTATATATCAGCGTATCGAATAACTTAAACGGTTTCATACGTGTCATTTTTTAATGCGACAAAAAAGATTAAGTCAAAGATAAGAATACGTCACTCATAGTGACTGTTATTCGACCTTAATGGAATGTCAAAAACTATTCAAAATCTCTTGGATTTTTCAAACTAAATGAGAACTTTACACAAAAACTATCTATTTTTTATACGTGAATGCAAACGATAATATATTACCAGCTATTTAACATCACGTCACTCATGTATTGAAACATAATTTTAAACTTATAAATTCGAATTATTTTATAATTCGATGCAAAAGTTGTTTGGGATTTATGAACATTTGAAGTATTCTACGAATATATAATTCAATCGGAAGGAGACATTTCCAAAACAGAAGATTTCATGTAATAACATACTAGAGAACAATAAGCAGACAATGAAATATTTTCTGGCATGATATAATTCTTTTTTTTGTATGAAGGCGATATTTTACAGTTGTATTTCAGTATATAGAGAAATTTAAACAGTTTCAACCTAGCATTTCTTCATGCGAGAAAACACAGAACTAAATCAATTCATAGACATTAAAATTATTCCCAAAACAGAATGCTTAATCTAATCAAAAATAAAAGAAATAAACTGCCAGGACGTTAAAATAAGAAGGCCTTTGTAAATCTATATCAACTATACATTTATTACTGACTAGCTGTTACCCGCGACTTCGTGCGCGAAGAATTTGAATTGCTACTTTTTTTAAATTTACGAATGTAAATGTTTCGTTATATATAGAAAGGGGAAGTCAAAAGTTCTGACGGTTGATAATACATAATTGGACGACTAATTTAATTCTCTGTTACTGTAAATTACATCATTGTACTCAATGGTATCATCTGCTCTTTGGAATATATCATCCACCATGCTATATGTCATCTGCTTCTACTGTTTAAAAGAATACATAAGACAAAATATACCTTCCTATTATAAAAACTCTGACAACCATATCATATACGTCAATGGACGATCCTGGTTTGTTTATTTTGGATTCATAGACCGTTTTCCGGTAACCTTCCGATTTAAGCAATCGCCAAATCTATTTGGCAACTGTATCAAGCGCCAAGCTGGAAATAAAGGTGAATTAGTTCAAAGTCTAACCGTTGCCTAGCAACGGAGTAGCTATAAATATTCGTTATTTCAAAATCGTCTGCACGCATTTTAAAGTTTTGGAACTTTTAAAAATTAATAACAATCGAAGGGAAAATGTCAGAGAAATAAAATTAGTATCATTGAAAAGGTAAAAATTTGAACTTTAAGATGGTATAAAAATATTTTTTGTCGGACAGTTTGCTCCGAAGTTACGGCGGAAAAACGATTTCGGTTATTTTCTAATTAACTGACTGTTTAATTAACTTTGGGACTTGGAAAAGTTCATAAGTGTCTTCCCCTTCTCTTAAATAATAAGTGTACAAAATTTGGTTGAAAACCGTCCATTGGTTTAGGAGGAGATGTGGAACATAGCCACATACATACCCACCCACATACCCACAATGACTTTTATTTATATTAAGATTATAGTATCAGATTTATCTTTTCTACCTGTTTATTGAACTCTGAGCATATCAGTTCTGAGTTCGTTAAGTTTTCATTGACGCTTTTTCTCTCCTGTTCAATGTTATGTTTGAAATATTTAAGTATTGCAGTAATCTGCGCAGATTCTATCATATTTTATACAGGAGGCTGATATAATCACTTAAAATATGATTCAATAGCAAAAGCGATGATGCGATCATGCGGTCCATTTGCAAACTGATCAAAATTACCTTCTTTTCAATATCATTACTTGCTGAATTGAAATTCACAATTTTATATTTATAAAAAATGTAAGAGAAGCGTTTTCATTGACCACTACTATATTTCCTACAGTCCTTTGAGGTGTTATTTTTTTGCTTGTAGCTCAGTCTTTTTGTAAACATATTTGAAAATCGATTCTCATTTATTATCCATTTTAGCTATAGAGTTCACTTTATTGATAGCCACTAAATAATTTGTTTGATTTGGATTCGTTGAGAAAGGCCATGTTAATTATCAATAGTTTTCTAATGAAAGTAATTCAGATGGTAATTGCCGACGTGTTCAAGGAATCATACAATTAAAGAAAAACATACATGAAGTTCATGATAGTAAAATACAAGTTGGAATTATTCTTGTGGGCAATTGAACCAAAATTTCCTAAAATATTTCTGGAAAATGCATTTTTGTTAAAAACCTTGTTGGGTTAAAAAAATCTAGTACAAAATTTTCCAAAAATTTTAGAAATTATTACATTATTATATTTCATAATTTGATTCATTATCGTCATTAAAATAATTATCACCAAATGTTTGAGATTGAATATACACAAAAAATGTGTTGTTCAACATTGCTACTCAACGATGTACGTTTTTATCTTTTTATATTTAAAGTTACTTTTCACCTTTACCTTGGCTACTATTGAGTAATTTTTGTAAACATTTTGTTATTTCAAATCACTCTTTTTTTCAGCTGGAAGATCTTCCTAAATTTTGGTAAATGGAGTTAAATTTGGTGAATTTCTTGCTAAAAATATGTGGTTATGTCTTAATGAAATATAGCTTCATTTATGAAATACAGCCACAATCGTTTGACTAATAACAAAAGATAGCCCTCGCCCAGCTTAGGTATCCGGATACTGTATCATCGGGTCGCCGCAATCTTAACATGAGCATTATCGTTAGTTACAAAATGGCCGCCACCAGTCCATGCGCCAACCCCTCACGGATGGGGTACATCGCGTCCTAGGAAGCGTGACCAACACAGCCAAACAATCATTATTGAATCTTCCAGTGAAGCGAGAACCTGCTTACTTGTCTCGCAACACACTATATTTGAAATCCCTCCCCAGAGGGGTAAAATATTTCTCAATATATGGATTTATCTTCAAGTTTTTTATCACATATAATTATCAGTTTTAATACTTCGTTTTCTCATGTCATAAATCGGTAAACGTAACCATGAAAATCATAAATGCTTTAGTAAATTTAAATTGGTTTTATGCATGGCTTTCTAAATTAAACTCAATCGATACAATGACGGAATGTCTTTTTGCAATCTACTAGTAGATTTTCAA
>BGPR01012913.1:0-43316 GCA_013235015.1 Araneus ventricosus | reverse complement strand
TTGAAAATCTACTAGTAGATTGCAAAAAGACATTCCGTCATTGTATCGATTGAGTTTAATTTAGAAAGCCATGCATAAAACCAATTTAAATTTACTAAAGCATTTATGATTTTCATGGTTACGTTTACCGATTTATGACATGAGAAAACGAAGTATTAAAACTGATAATTATATGTGATAAAAAACTTGAAGATAAATCCATATATTGAGAAATATTTTACCCCTCTGGGGAGGGATTTCAAATATAGTGTGTTGCGAGACAAGTAAGCAGGTTCTCGCTTCACTGGAAGATTCAATAATGATTGTTTGGCTGTGTTGGTCACGCTTCCTAGGACGCGATGTACCCCATCCGTGAGGGGTTGGCGCATGGACTGGTGGCGGCCATTTTGTAACTAACGATAATGCTCATGTTAAGATTGCGGCGACCCGATGATACAGTATCCGGATACCTAAGCTGGGCGAGGGCTATCTTTTGTTATTAGTCAAACGATTGTGGCTGTATTTCATAAATGAAGCTATATTTCATTAAGACATAACCACATATTTTTAGCAAGAAATTCACCAAATTTAACTCCATTTACCAAAATTTAGGAAGATCTTCCAGCTGAAAAAAAGAGTGATTTGAAATAACAAAATGTTTACAAAAATTACTCAATAGTAGCCAAGGTAAAGGTGAAAAGTAACTTTAAATATAAAAAGATAAAAACGTACATCGTTGAGTAGCAATGTTGAACAACACATTTTTTGTGTATATTCAATCTCAAACATTTGGTGATAATTATTTTAATGACGATAATGAATCAAATTATGAAATATAATAATGTAATAATTTCTAAAATTTTTGGAAAATTTTGTACTAGATTTTTTTAACCCAACAAGGTTTTTAACAAAAATGCATTTTCCAGAAATATTTTAGGAAATTTTGGTTCAATTGCCCACAAGAATAATTCCAACTTGTATTTTACTATCATGAACTTCATGTATGTTTTTCTTTAATTGTATGATTCCTTGAACACGTCGGCAATTACCATCTGAATTACTTTCATTAGAAAACTATTGATAATTAACATGGCCTTTCTCAACGAATCCAAATCAAACAAATTATTTAGTGGCTATCAATAAAGTGAACTCTATAGCTAAAATGGATAATAAATGAGAATCGATTTTCAAATATGTTTACAAAAAGACTGAGCTACAAGCAAAAAAATAACACCTCAAAGGACTGTAGGAAATATAGTAGTGGTCAATGAAAACGCTTCTCTTACATTTTTTATAAATATAAAATTGTGAATTTCAATTCAGCAAGTAATGATATTGAAAAGAAGGTAATTTTGATCAGTTTGCAAATGGACCGCATGATCGCATCATCGCTTTTGCTATTGAATCATATTTTAAGTGATTATATCAGCCTCCTGTATAAAATATGATAGAATCTGCGCAGATTACTGCAATACTTAAATATTTCAAACATAACATTGAACAGGAGAGAAAAAGCGTCAATGAAAACTTAACGAACTCAGAACTGATATGCTCAGAGTTCAATAAACAGGTAGAAAAGATAAATCTGATACTATAATCTTAATATAAATAAAAGTCATTGTGGGTATGTGGGTGGGTATGTATGTGGCTATGTTCCACATCTCCTCCTAAACCAATGGACGGTTTTCAACCAAATTTTGTACACTTATTATTTAAGAGAAGGGGAAGACACTTATGAACTTTTCCAAGTCCCAAAGTTAATTAAACAGTCAGTTAATTAGAAAATAACCGAAATCGTTTTTCCGCCGTAACTTCGGAGCAAACTGTCCGACAAAAAATATTTTTATACCATCTTAAAGTTCAAATTTTTACCTTTTCAATGATACTAATTTTATTTCTCTGACATTTTCCCTTCGATTGTTATTAATTTTTAAAAGTTCCAAAACTTTAAAATGCGTGCAGACGATTTTGAAATAACGAATATTTATAGCTACTCCGTTGCTAGGCAACGGTTAGACTTTGAACTAATTCACCTTTATTTCCAGCTTGGCGCTTGATACAGTTGCCAAATAGATTTGGCGATTGCTTAAATCGGAAGGTTACCGGAAAACGGTCTATGAATCCAAAATAAACAAACCAGGATCGTCCATTGACGTATATGATATGGTTGTCAGAGTTTTTATAATAGGAAGGTATATTTTGTCTTATGTATTCTTTTAAACAGTAGAAGCAGATGACATATAGCATGGTGGATGATATATTCCAAAGAGCAGATGATACCATTGAGTACAATGATGTAATTTACAGTAACAGAGAATTAAATTAGTCGTCCAATTATGTATTATCAACCGTCAGAACTTTTGACTTCCCCTTTCTATATATAACGAAACATTTACATTCGTAAATTTAAAAAAAGTAGCAATTCAAATTCTTCGCGCACGAAGTCGCGGGTAACAGCTAGTCAGTAATAAATGTATAGTTGATATAGATTTACAAAGGCCTTCTTATTTTAACGTCCTGGCAGTTTATTTCTTTTATTTTTGATTAGATTAAGCATTCTGTTTTGGGAATAATTTTAATGTCTATGAATTGATTTAGTTCTGTGTTTTCTCGCATGAAGAAATGCTAGGTTGAAACTGTTTAAATTTCTCTATATACTGAAATACAACTGTAAAATATCGCCTTCATACAAAAAAAAGAATTATATCATGCCAGAAAATATTTCATTGTCTGCTTATTGTTCTCTAGTATGTTATTACATGAAATCTTCTGTTTTGGAAATGTCTCCTTCCGATTGAATTATATATTCGTAGAATACTTCAAATGTTCATAAATCCCAAACAACTTTTGCATCGAATTATAAAATAATTCGAATTTATAAGTTTAAAATTATGTTTCAATACATGAGTGACGTGATGTTAAATAGCTGGTAATATATTATCGTTTGCATTCACGTATAAAAAATAGATAGTTTTTGTGTAAAGTTCTCATTTAGTTTGAAAAATCCAAGAGATTTTGAATAGTTTTTGACATTCCATTAAGGTCGAATAACAGTCACTATGAGTGACGTATTCTTATCTTTGACTTAATCTTTTTTGTCGCATTAAAAAATGACACGTATGAAACCGTTTAAGTTATTCGATACGCTGATATATAACTGTTAAATATCGTTTACATGAAAGAAAGAAAAGGCAAGAACTCTCGAAGCGAAAGCGACAACATCCATTGACAACGAAAGAAATCATCGATCCCATCGCTGCTAAAAACATCTCAATCATTCCACATTAACAATCAACTTATTATGCGTAAGTGAAATTATAATAACTGGGTTTCTTCAATCTGTGCCCATGAGTTCACGATCTGCCATCTGTCATCTAAAAGTGATGAAGAGCGAGGTACAAAAAAAAGATGATGGCCTGTCCTTCAAGCTAAGGCAAATTGATCTGGAAGAATGCCTTCCACATGATAATTACATTAATAACATTCGGAAGTTCACACATGACGGTTATTCAACCCCGTGTTTCCTAGAAAAGACGATCTAAGAAAGCAGAAAAAGATTAGCTATGGCATTAAAAAGAATTCTCTCTGGTGGTGAGAGTGGAGAAAAAAAAACCGACAAGGGTCAGTCACTCAAGAAGAACTAGAAAGACAAGTGAAAATCTATTTATGCATTCTCCGCAGAATTTCGATCTGGAATGTTTTTATTAAGGAATATAACCTGAGTTTTTATGAATATGACTTTGAAAATTGAGATGGAAGGAAATTGCTTCGTTGCGTTATTTTTGAATTATTGTTAGGTTATATTTATTTATTTATTTAAGACTGAATATTAAAATCTTTGACCTCTACACTGTATATTGATGAGTTTTGTCTGTTTTTGAATTAATCCTGGTTCTTTTTATTAAGATTTATTAATAAGATGATTACTTTTTTATATTTTTGACACAATAAGTAGGAAAACTTTCAATAAAGAGGATTCATAAAGCAGTTTTCGATTAATTAAAATTTAATCTCTAAGTCAAATGTATTTATTATTTTTACTTATTCCTTACCTCTGTTTGCATCAATTTACACAAATGAGGCACAAATATAAAATCTCCTATAACATTGAATTAATTTCGGTTATTATTTCGGGTATTTATAACCATTTTTTAGAATATGAAGAGCTAGGATGTCCTGGTCCTAGATCTTCGTTTTCTAGAGCCTCCATCGTAGAAGTTTAGAAAAGGTTCGTTTCCTAGAACCTACATGGTAGAAGTTTAGAAAAGGTAGTCATTTTACTTTTCAACTGCAAGAAATTCAACCCAAAGAAAAACCAAATTTAATCGTTGAAACGTGCATAAAAAAAGTTTTTTAAAACATATCCTTATAGGTCAATTAATATGAGTCACGGCAGAACCACTCCCACTTAAAATTAAATGACTCACCAGTGATGTGCGTTAGGTGTGTTCTTGAAGAAGGAATTATCGTTCGATGCGACCACACAAATGACACTGTAATTTATTTGTCAGATACAATCGCAAACTATTTATACAGAGAAGCGCTTCTGCGAGTGATTTCTTATGTATTTGTTTTTTCTCTGCGTGAGTGTATGACTTTAAAGAAAAATAGAGAGATTTGCTTCAAGCTTTATAAAGGTTTTTCAGAATTGATATTTTTAACATTTAACGCACGCAAAGCCGCAAAGAAAATGTAAAATAGAAATGCAATAAAAGTTTAAAACTACATGGAATAAACTTCAGAAGAGTCTGGTGAATTAGTTTCAATTGACATTCCAGGGATTTTAAGCGTAATGGAACAATGACATTAATTTCAAAAGATTTTAAATTAATGATGGAAAATGCTATTCAGTTGTTGGAGCTCACTGCCACTATTTTGACTATGAATTGGAAATAAGCCTAAAATAGCGATTTCATCAATTAATAATTGCTTAATCGGATTCGCTAATTAGTTAAATAAATTAGTAAATTAATCACAAGATATGGATTTAATCATTTACTACTTCAACTGATTATAAGTTTAGGCTTTCAATTAGTTTAATACAACCATTTAACCGATTAATGAATGATTCATCCAATTTCCTAATTAGTTGGACAAAGCTAGCTATCCATTTGTGATACGTTCAACTATTCACCGAATTTCACTTTTAATAGTTATGGCAGATACTTGCTAGAATCCAACGAAATTAATTTTGTGTTTTTTAAACCTCAACTTAAACAATTACTTAAAACATTTTTGACATATATTTGTTACGTAGGAGCTATCGGGAAGCCTGATTTGCAGGTTAAATAATTTATATTAAATCAGAAAATTTCCTTAATTGGAAGGATTTTTTCTCTTGTGAAAAAAGAATTTCTGAAACCAAATTTAAACAGAAAAACGGAAAGCTCACAGTTTTGGTATTGAAGTACAATAAAAATTATTTAATTTTTCATCTATGTGTAAGCTTGTTAACAGAAATTATTACAAAATGTGTAGGAATTTATTTGTTAATTAATACTCTTTTGTATTAAAAACGCAAGAAAACACGGCGCTAATGTTTTTACTTTTCGCATAAAAACATAACTGTCATATTTCTTAACAATTATGCACTAGTGTTATCGATCTATGGTTTAAGAGTTTTAATTTCTGCCAGTGTGAAAGAAAAAAAATTAACCTGTTAGTTCAAAGCGAACGTTCAACTGCTAAGATATGATCAGACATTAAAATGGGATTTGAACTGAATAATAAGTCATACCGAAAAGTATACAGAAATCAAATGTCAAGAAGTTCGTTAACATTTAAGCCGTAAACTCCATTCCTGTAACCCTTGAAAATTTAACCGATTATACTTAAAGGTCACCTTGGAGAAAAACCCACCTAAGGAACAGCTTTTGATAAGCTATTTTTATTTACTTTTATACCTGATTTTTTTATATATATATAATAACGAACCAGAAGTGACATTGGAATTAAATGTACGAAGAAGCCTGAGGGGCCTACAATCATGGGAGTTTTGTTCATCACGTTTCATACGTCTTATGATATTTCAGTAGCAATATTTTTTTATATTGTCTTTTACGCTACTTCTTTTTAAATTTCTCATGCCTTAATAATGTATTTATGCTTAATTTAGCCTTTGTCATAAAAATTTGTTGATCAAATATACATAATAAATCATCATAAATATAATTTAAGTCAGAAAGTACGAATTCCAGAATGTATTTATCTAAGTGAGCGATTTTCCCTAGATCTTGTATAATATTTTTATGGTATATTCGTAATATTGTAGAATAATAAATATTCGCATTCTACAATATATAGTAAAAGTATCGTGAAAATGTTATACAGTACTTTCTGCTACTCGTGGTAAAAACTGAATGTTATTCTTCGGATTGTTTTCACCAATGTGTATATTAATTTGGAATATTAAAAGTAGAATCATAAATAAAATCTACAGTAAATTACTCTTCTTGCACAATTTTGTGGATCGATATATGAAATAAATATTTTCTTTTCTGTTCCGTGTTACTAGTTGAAATAATAAAACAATTATTCTGAATTTGTATTTCTTTACATCATTTACTAGACATGAAAATACATTAGTAAACCAGCGGGAGTGGCCTCCCCTAAACTTTCTCGTATACTTTCCCAAAAAGGTGCTGTTTCCCCTCCCACCGCATGGATAAATTAGAAGACCACATACCCAATTTCAATTATCTAATGTAAGTTACTAAAAGATTTGCACACATCTAAGCAGCCTTTTAGCTTGCCAGCAATATCTCCGATCTGATTGTTACAAATTTACTACCGATAGCTGTAGTTGGAAATATCATGCACATTGGCAGAGTGCTTAAGAAATTAAAAAAGCATGAAAAACCGAACTGATGAATCAATTGACACTAATTTTGGTTTGTTACTTTATAACTTTGCTTTTAACAACTACTCTCGTTCTGTCAGAGTAAAAATATTGCAAAATCCACTCAGAAAAAAATGCATTACGAAATATACAAAATAAAACTAACCGCAATCAACTATGCAACTCTTGAAAATGTTTCGGCGTGAAAGAAAAATTAAAAGAAAACACTCCATAATTAATTCACTTTTATTCGAGAAGAATTTGGCGGTGAGCCAAGATGACCGTATTACGGGACCAGAGGTAAGCAGTACGCATGCGTGTAGAGACGACGGATTCTCTTCAAAAGTAAATTATACGGACCGACAGACAGTCAACCCTTTGACGGATGTGGCCCAAAATTTTATACGGACCTACATTCATGACGATAAAACTGTGTATTAAATTTTATCCATCTGGCTTTTCAAGTTTTTGAGTTATAGCGTTCGCATGACCTCGAACATGCAGACAGACAGACTTCCCGTTGACGGATTTTGTCCAAAATTTGATAGAAACCTACAAATTATGTTTAAAGATCACATACCAAATTTCATCCCCGTAGCTCTAATAGTTTTCGAGTTATCGTGATCACAGACAGACAGACACACAGACAGACATAATTCCAAAATTTTTTTCGGACTCAGGAAGGTCTAAAACGTGTAGATTCGTCAAAATCTCGAGTTCGAATTTTTTGACGATTACAATACTTTCTCTTTGTATACTTCGTATACGAGAAAGTAAAAATGCTCAGCAATTTGGACAAATTATTTTCTATCGCTTTATTTGAACGTATAAATGCAATCCAAATGTTTTAATGAAAGCTAAATACCCTTGAATTGCTTGCAACGAAATTTTATTGTTTATTTCCATAAAATTTGCAGTAAATTATATTTATACTAAAAATTATTGTATTCAACCAATAAAATGGATCATATTAATACTGGATTTATTTATAACATATATAATCCAACACTGATCCTGCCTGCCTGCCTGCGGGAGTAGGGCAAAAAATAATTCGATGGGAAGTGAAAAAAATTGATTTTATAAAAACAACTACATAAACTATACCATAATAGGTAAAATGTACATATGTTGAAATAAAATGCGCATTTTACGTTAATGTAGACAAGGAACAGAACAAGTGCAAGGATACGAAAAGAACGCTGTTTAAATGTCTATAGTGATTTGAAATTTAAAACTACTTTGTAAAGGGAACCATGAAGATAAAATTATGCATAAGAGATTCGGTTGAAATTTTATTTCCGGCGATCAAGCTGCTCGCCGAAGGCGGGTAGTACTAAGCAAACATAATAATTTATAATAAAGATTGTATTGTACGCATCATGAGTAGGAAAAACAGCACATTTTTTTTTATCAATTTTTCTCCAAATTGCAGACCAGGAAAAGGTTCAAGATTAAAAATTTTCTAAATCACGCATGTAAAAGAGCTCGATATTTTAAATTAAATCAGAATAAAATACCAATAATACCCCCAAAAAGTGCAATAAAAAACAATACTGGATGGCTGGAATCTCATACGATATTGGGTACGAATATTGTATATCTCCTGCTATATCTGCACTAGATTTTTATTTGTTTCGGTTTGTGAGTAACTTACTGTAAATTCTGCCTTACAATCTAGTCATACATCTCTTTAGTTTTGAAGGAATTTGGAATTTAACAATTTTATTATTAAATCTATTTGACATAATCTAAGTAGTTTTCGTCGAAACAACTCCTGGACAAAACTTTTTTTCTTCTCAAAATGTAATCAAATGAGCCTATTCAGTTTGAACTAGTCAAAAATCCGCAGAGGTCACCACTTCCTTGATATTCGGTTTGGTCGGACAGCGGAAGTCTGCCCGTTTCCACCCTTCTTGGAATTCTTCATCCCCTCTGCACCCTGCAGTTGCTATTCGAACTCTGACTCATGCTGACTCCAGACTTTCTAACTCTAATCTTGCCTCGCTTGCGCGGGCTTGATTCCATTCTGAAAAATCTATTTTCATTGAGAATCGTACCAATATATTGTGTGAAATAATTCTAAATCTTCCAGGATAAAGTGCTGTTTTTCATAAGTGTAGCGATATGTCTACGATCAGTGGCGAATCCAGGGGAGGGGCTATCGGGCTACAGCCCCCCCCCAGAGCCAAGCCAGAATTCTTGATTTTATTTAACATCTTTACAACTGTTTTTTTTTTCTTAATTTCCCTCCTTAAAAAAATGATAAAAACGCTTCAACATTGCTTTCTGACTTGGACAGGCTCGGAAATTTTCCTATTTTTGTAGTCATTCCACTTGTACTTGTAGCTTTGACGCGGTCGGAGACATTTTTTGGCTAGTTATTTCATTGCAATTTTTATTAAATTATAGAAAGTATTGTATTGTTTTTCATGATTCTTATTGTCAGGTGAGAAAAGTCTGTAAAGTTAAAGAGTTTTGGTTTACTTTAGCCTTGAGGTTTGACATTCATCACGACGATACAAAGTTTTCATGACCTCAGCCACACACACCCCAAGTCCCGAATCCTAGATTCGCCACTGTCCATGATTAAAGAAAGTAAAAAGTTAACTAGTGGTTTATTTTGTGTACCTCTCTATTCGATTATAAATCATTCTTTCACAGGTGGAGATGATATCAATTCCTCCAATAGGTGAATGCAAACTTTGAATCAAGTTAGTTATCTATTCTCTATACAATTCTACAGGGCATTTTACTTGGTAGCTGTTATAGGTCAATATGTTGCCATTGATGAGTCCTCCGTAACACCTCATACGGCTTATTCAGTCGATTTAATGGATGCAGAAAAATATGTTTCAAGTCCTTTACAGTTTTTCTTTTATTCTTTTCCTTCAATTCCCTTTGTTCTTCTCATAATTTTTTTTAAATTATAAGGGCACATTCCTATTTTACAACAAAAATAAGGATGATCTTGATAATCCTTTACCATGATAAATGAAATGGATTCTGCAGTTCCAGATAGCAAACGTCTGCTAAATCTTCAAATGCAGTCTTCTCATACTGTAAAGAGAAAAAGGGAAAGTTATGAATGGCTTTTGTTCTATATTAGCCGCCAGTTACTGCAAAACTGTTTCTTAAAATGTTTCTGAAAAATTCACAAACTTCGAAGCGCATCTCTTTATCAATTTGTATTGATTCGTAAGAGCCGGGTTAGTTCCATTCTCTTGAACCATTTTATTGCCGTGTTTACAAAGAGGAAAGCCAAGGTGCTTTCAATTAATTTGCTGTATGATCATCTCGAAAAGCAATTTGTATACTTGCTAAAACAACGTTTTATACAGTTTTGTAAAGTTAATGCTAAGGCATGCGAAGAGAGTGATGATTTCACTTACATGTCTGTTCTAAGTCAATGATGTGATTTTTATTTCAGACTTTTATTATTTCCTGTCTTCCCAATCTCCTTAGCTCCTCTGTCATAAATTCTTTCATCTACCATTCCTCGCTCAAGTAATTATCAACTTTATTTGTGCCATTCATTTTATCTAATACAGCCAAATGTTTTTCGCGAAGCTAAATTTCTCTTGGAAAATTTTGTATTTTTGAGGCAACTGGATCTACTGTTATACTACTCAAAATTAATATAGAGGAAAAGTATGAAAAGATATTAATTCATGAAACTCGGAAATTCTAATTTTGTATTCCCACAAAATCTGAAATTCGGCTGCTAAGGAAAAATAAATGAAATCATTGTTTAAAGCTTATTTCCTTAACACCAAACATGATGGTGATTCTAATACCACTTGGCGTAGCATATGTATCCAACTCCATGAGTCGTGGATTCATGGTGAAGAGGAAGCGTCTCAAGTTGGTCAAAGCCAAGGTTACTAGAGAGTATAAGGTTAGGCTCACAGAGAGCGGATGAATTGATGACGTAGCATTGGGACGCACATCGCTTCGTCCCAGTGTTACGTAACGGAATAAATATCACATTTGAGTCCTTTTTATAGCAACCAAAAAACTTTTTATAAGCCTGACTTTTTGTGAAGCGTTGTTAAAGAATCACAAATAACGAAAGAATAAATATTTTAAGTGTTTAATCGAAAATTAAAAAAAAATTCAGTGATCTTTCTGATAGGATCTTCATGTAAGAAATAAAGCAATAATAACGACGTATGGTATATAATTTTTAAAAACAAATTTATCTGAGAAGCTGGATGATTTTTGAAAAAACTGGATAGTTAAGATTAATTTTATTTGCAATTATAAATTACACATTCGTCAAAATAATAGTCTTTTAGTTACTTCATGTAGTAAAAAATGAAATCAAATATCTTTGAAAAATTCCTTAAAATTAACTTGTAATTTTTGATGAATATGACCAAAAAAACTTCTTATTTTTTGCAGAATTGCTTTCATCGCACAACTCTTAATGGAATTATACACAAATATTTTCCATCTTTAATATATATATCACATTTTCACACCCAGAATAATAAAAATATGTTAAATAAAATCTCTCGAGCAATTCAATAATCAATATTTGCTTGCAATATTAGTACTAAACGGTTGTATCACATACAATATATATCATCAACATCGTTTTTTAAAATATGTAGCTTACGAAGAAAGGAAATCTCATAAATCCTCTCCTTAACAATCAAACATACCTCAGCTCTGAATCACACGAGAAATTTTCATAATAAAACTAAATTTCCCGCCTTTTAATTGGGTATGTGAGGAGAAAAAAGAAACAAAAAAAATAATAACCAGACTCCAGATTAGAAATAAATAATAAGCACAAAATATAATATTAGTTATTTTCATTCATTGAAAACTCCTAGACAGAAAAAAAGCAAATAGTATTCTCAAAAAGCGAATCGATCACTTGGAATTGCTGTAAAGTAAACAAAAAGAGAAGAACCATGATCCATTTTCATTAAAAATAAAAGTATGGCGCGACATTTATAAGCAATAAAAAGCAGTCTTGTGATGTAAAATGAAGAAGATGCAATAAGGAACCATTAATCTGGTATTTTTAACGTTTCTTGCAGATGGAACAAATTTATTTCTTTAATTCGAAACCGCGTAGAATAGTGGAGAGTTTCGAAATCTGTCCCAATAAGACGTCATGCGCTGAAAGATCTACTGCGAATCGCGTTTGTGGACCCTCCCTGGGTCAAAGCTACCTTGAAGCACCTTTGCACGATCTCAGGTAGAAGTCTGGTGACGCTTTACTATGAAAAGAAATTCGATATTTTGGTCATTTTAGGGTACTGTGTGGCCTTAAAGGTTTTTTTTTTACTCAAACTTTGCCAGATATCAATTTTTCCCTCTCTCTTTTTTATTTAAGAAAAACGCTCAACATAGAAACACCATTCAAGAATAAACTTGAAGGTTTCCAATGTGGCTTTATAATTGCATTTGTAGTAGTATCTGATTTTTCTTCTTCTTTTCCTCTCTTTACTCATGACTGGGTGGTGGTGTCCAAGATGGCTTAACAAGTGGGGTTCAATAGCGCCAGATCAGCTGGCAACTAAGTGTTGTTGGATTTTTTTTCTGTAAGCACTTTTTCGAAAAATCAATCTATGGATGTTAAATTGCTAAAATATTTTTACTTATTATAATTGCAATAATCATTATTTTTAGCTTTAATACAAAATCAAGATAGTTTTTATTTTTCTTTTCTATTACAAATTTATATTGGAACCCAATTTACCCTCACTGAACCTTTTAAACACCCAATATTAGAACTAGCCGTGTTCTCAAGAGCCCTATTCACTTTCAGAACGGCATTTAAAATGGTATTCGAAATAGATTTTGTAATATTTTTTTTATTTTGATTTACAAAACGTAGGTTAGCTTATCAAAGCTAATTTCGGCCGAACGAAGTCAACTGGTATTTTGAAGCAAATACTTTACTGTATCTTTTGAAGAGCAATACTTACAATTTAAGTTTTTTTAAATTGTCTGTAATTTTTTTTTACTTGTTTAACTTCCCTTATTATTCTTTTTTTAATTTTATTTTCTCAATCTGAGGGCCCGTGTTGTCTTGTTCTTTAACATAATTCAATAGGTACTCCAGTTAGCAGACCTTATCATTAACCATGTGTGTGAGTAGCCAGATTATTTTATTAATATTATCTCCTAGATCCACTGGCACTCCAGGACTCTTCGGGTCACTGTTCTAAGTTTCCAAGTCATCTCCTCATTTCTGTAAGTGTCCGGTACCAAATTATTTAACGTAGACTTTTCGTTTCTCTTTTTGCTATTAATCCTCTAGCTTGCAGAGCACTCGGCGCGTTTGGTCAGGTGGCCGGGTGATAACTGCCCCAACCGCCTTTTCAGTCTTAATCTTCAATTAAATTCACCCCTCGTAGCAATAGAAACTTTTTTTAAGGCTCTTTTTCCAGAGAATAGAGATGACACTTCCACACGCATCCAAATCAGCAAAGTCCATGGTACGGCTCCTCTTTTCCTCATGACCCATTAAGAATCCTCCAAATAAACCTCTGCAAGGGCGAGGTTGCCAATGCAAATCTCCCAAAAGAATTCAAGTCTCATAAAATAGATATTCTCCTAGTACAAAAACCTTATTCGAAAGATAGTAAAATTCTAGGTATTACGAAATCCTGGAGTCAATGTCTTTCAACAAACGGCAAGGCAGGCATAATCTCCCTGCCCTCAGCCAATACTTCAATTTCTTAGGCACAAGAGAAAATGCAGTGGCAATAGAAAAACAAACATCTATTAGCCCACTTTCGATCATTTCAGGGTATTCTTCTCCCTACTCAGAAAAGCAGGGCACAATTCAAGACATCTCACAATTTGTTACTTCACTTACTCAAGAATTAGTGCTCATTAGAGCTGATATGAATGCACACAGAACCCTTTGGGATTATCCAAATGATATCCCTCGAGGCAATGCAAGGAAGACTACATATCCCGCACAGATCTTCACCTCCTTAATGTTAAAGATGCAGCCCAACCTTCACAACCAAAACAACGAAACGCTAAAGGCTGGCCTGACCTCAAGCTTTTAATTGGACATCCTGTGAAGTTCTTGAAGATGTCTTCAGTGACATAATTTTATCATAATTCAACTTAACATTAAAATGCAATTAAGTTTTAATACACAATTAATTGTTATTGCCTTCTAGGAAGTATAATGAAATTAGAGTTATCAAATTAAATCTTCATGAAATTTAAGGTAACCCAAGTACAAAAAAATTTATAAAACAATGAATTAAGATTTTAGAGATTATTTTCATTGCTCACCCAAGATTAATTACAACACCTGATGCCTTTAACATTAACTGCCTTTTAAGAATTTAAAATTCAATTAAAACCAAATTAGTAAATACTGATGATTTCTAAGGCAATAAGTTAAATATAAAGAGTGACAATCAACACACCTGATTAATTTCACCACTTAAAACCAAATGACCATAAAATTTTGCGTTGTGATTTAATAACATAAAAATAAACATTCAGGATCTATTCCAGATCGGGATGAACCCTGTGAAAGTCAGTGTGCCATGAGACTAAATGATGACAGAGACATTATTTGGATAAATAACAACATTTTTTTATTAAAAATCTAATTAATTTTGTATTGGCTATAAAAATATATATGTAAATCACACTTCAAAACTTCCCATTCAAATTTGGAAAGGACCCTTCCATAGAGGTAAATATATACTCAAATCACCTTAAATGCTCTCATATCAGAACAACACAATAATTTCATCTTTTTCAAAAAGAGACAAATCATTTGTGTGTTAACTAAACGCTTGTGCCACAGAACATTAATTCCAAATTATATTGTATCAAAGTTATATTTCTCAAAAGAATTCGCACATATGTAATTTTAATCACATTCACTCAAAACTTCACTTTGATTTGTGTTGAACAAAATGAGGATGAAAAAAGTTGTCACATAAATCATTAACAATAGAACAGATGTTGAGATTCACTAATACTCATTTTCTTTTAGATTTTCTTTAAATCTCTTTGCAATTTACTAGTTAGAACTGTAAATTGAATAAAATTTAATCAATAAGAAACGAAGATTTCACACAGTTAAACTAAAAATCTTGTCAATCATTGTTCACAAATTCATGAGAATAATTTACACTGATAAAACACTTTTACTCATTATCTGAATTATTTATTGTTAAAACAAATCTCAGTTGCTGTCAATTACTTACTATCAACTAAATTAAAATTTCTGTTCTGGACTAAACATTTAAATTCGAAAAATTACTTAACTGATAGGGGAGGCTAGGCGACTTCCTTTGGGATTAAGAGGCATGTCTTGTGCGTTGTTTCCTGGCTGCCAGTTGATTTTGGTGTCCGGAACACAAAGGCAGGTCAACAGTTTACAATAGTTCATGACTTTCTTCTGGCAATCCTAAACCGTTAAATGTTGGTTCTAAGTCGGAACCTTCGTACTTAAATCTGAATGATGGGTGTTAGAGATATCATTAGACTAGTGGGCGATCTCCTAGCGAGTAATACAAAAATAATTTTGTCAATGCAACATGACATAGGTTTAAAACGGCCTATGGCGGTCACAATAAATTTATCAAAAATTTTAAATCCAAAGTTCATTCCATCCAACAAGAAATTAACTTCAGTAACTCAAAGGAAGATCTTGACAAGGTGACATCGAACTTGCAGACGCCAATTTTCCAGGCTTGTAAACCTTCTTACAAGAAAAAAAAGTAAAAAAGAATTTTAACATCAATTTGTGGACCCAAGATTTTGACATTAAAAAGAAAGAGCTTAAAATTCTCCAGAGAAGAGAATTTAAAACCTCGGGAACTCAACAACTGAAATATCAACAGAAATTTGCGTGTGTTTAAAAAAATTATCCCTAAGAGCTAAAAGATCAACATTTAGGGACTTTTTCTCCAAGATCACAGATCCCTATTGTACCCGTATAAATCTTTCACTAAAGTCAATATCCACCCTTCGGGATTATTTAAAATTCTTGTCCAATTGGAAAAAGGCGACCATAAAAAAATGGCACTTAATATTCTGAAAGAACTGCATCCACAGGAACTTATTTCCTTCCCACGCGAACATACATTTCATCACCATATAAAAAAACCCTTCACTCAAACCGACTTGAAAAGATAACACAGAAGGTACCAGTAAAAAAGGTTTTGTTATTCTTAGATCTATATTTAAACATTTTTCAAAACTGTTCCTTTCTTTTCATAATAAATGTCTCCACCTTCAATGTTTCCCGACACCATTGAAAGTAGTCGTAATTGTCTTGTTCCACAAAAAAGGGAAACTAATGTCGGAAACGAAGTCATACCGCCCTTTGTCCCTATTACCAACGTTGAGTAAAGTATTAAAAAATTATTGCTAGAACGTCTTAATTTTCATCTTAGGACAAATGACCTGCAAGCGGCCAATGAATATGATTTCACTGTAACTAAATCATCTGAAGAAACGATACTTGACTTTATAGATAAAATTGAAATGGCGAGATCAACAAAACAACATGCATTGGTGATCTCACTTGACATAAAAGGTGGTGCTTTTGAACACTTGGAATATAATTCAATCAAAAACAGTCTAAATAATATTAATTTCCACTTCAATACAAAAGAAACCTTAATAGATCTATTTTAAGGCAAGCAAGTAGCTTTAAATACCCATCAAGGACCAACTACACTCCCACAACGTCGGGGATACCCACAGTTCTAATACACTGATCCGGCATTTTGGAATATAGTGGCGAACGAAAACTCAGTCGTGGCCAGAAGCAGTTCATCTGCAAGCATTCGCAGATGATTTCATCTTTCCTATAAAAACACTTATCTTTCCTCATTATCAGTGAGAAAAGATATCAGTTTAGCTATTTTTATTCATGATAGTTTATTTAAAAGTAAGTTTTTCCACCGAAGTAGAGTATTTTCTGCACTTGGCTTGGTAAAATGAAATGATGACGTAAGATGAAAATAAGTTACCTAGTGGAGAGGATATCCTTTTTCCCCGCATGCTCAGATATCTCAATGATGAAGCCGTAATATGTACATGTAGCTGGGAAAAGAACCATGGCCTAAGGATGGATTCTCTTGACCATGAGGCTTGTGTTAGAGAGACTTTAGGGAGAATATTAAATTACCAGTGTCGCCTCAATACCAGTCTTGTAGCCATTTATTGAGAGACAGGTTCCTAAGCATTTTTTTCAGATGGCATTTCGGGGCCTGAAGATGGAGATCAGTCCCTTCTTTAGTAGCCTGTTTGGCAAGTTGTCTGCTGACTTCTTATCGAGGAAACCAACATGCACCTTAATCCATTTAAATTTCATTGCTGGGTTCTGAAGGAGGGCTTGTTGTGCTTCTTAGACTAGTGGATTAGAACTTATGAAGGAAGAAATTGCTCTGAGTGACGACTCGCTGTCACTCTATATTGATGTTGATAATTCCCTAGAATTAGCCCAATTTATAGCTAAGGTGTCAGCTTGAAAAGCGGTATCATATGGGCTTATTTTTGCAGTCCAATGATGAATTTGGACGTTGTTTTGAATTACACAGGAAGCCATCCATGTAAATAGCCTCCACTGAGTGATGTGGGTCAGAGGCTATTGAGACCCTATTCTCTAAATCAAAATGAGCTGAATGAATGATAATCAGAGGATTTGGCTGTTGAAAATCCTGATATATAAAACTTGAGCCTTCCCAATTGCAATCCCTGCGAAGGCGGCCTACTCTAACGAGAATGGATTCCATTTGAGCTTTGATATGTAGGGAAGTAATGCCTCCGATCACTCGTAGAGCTGCTGTTGGAGTAGTGGAATAATCTCCAGTGATGTAGAGAAATAAATTTCTCTGTATTGAATTGAGAAGAAATTTTTGAGGTGATATTTTTTTCCCATGCCGGTGCTCTATAAAGTAAGATTCTTTCTGTAACTGTAAAATTGAGTTTCCTTCTGATATTTTTATTCAGACCTCAGTTTGACGCAGCGATACTTTTTATTTTTGATAAAGGTTTAGAGTTTTATTTTTTAACTCGGAGAGATGTGTGGCGAAATTTAGTTTATCGTCAATAAATACCCCTAGATATTTGATGCTTGATTTCTTTTTGAGAAGATTGTCTTCCCAACTTATGCCTGATAACCAGCGAGGCCTGTTTCTATTTTTGTTGAAATTCAAGTAGTTGTATTTATGTACTGAAATTTCCTGATTATGTTTTGTAGTACAGGATTGAAATTGATTTAGAGCTTCATTTGCAAGGACCTGTCCTCATAAAGCAGCAACTGGACGCAACCAGTTCATCCGACTCCGACCCAGATTTCTCTAATTCACTAAGACTTCAGACTGATAGACCCGAGCCTCTAGAGGTTACAAGGACCCTAATCAATCTTCCTACAAGTTTTCAAAAGCAGCCTGTCTAAAAACTGTTTCTACTTCACGAGTTTTCTTTTCACTTGTAAATAGCTCATTTACCATTGCTTTTATAGTCTTCACGTGTATTTCATCCATGTTTAAACACTGTCTGTGATATTTTTTTCTTTTTTATTCAATAAAGTTTCTGCGCACACCCATCCGAATTACAAACCGGAGATTTTTTATCTCTGGAATCAGGGGCGTGTCGTAGAGTAAAGTAAAGTATGACTTCTCGGAGGATTCTCATGTTGGTCAATTATTGTGTTTCGCTTGGAGAAAAAGCAGGAAAACCTAAAACAGCCAGCCGATCGCAGCGAGTAATCTTTGGTAAGAAGCATATCGGTCAACCAATTTGTAAATAATATTGGTTAGGAGCACAGCCAAGCACAGAAAACTTAATATTCTTCCTACGATTCATGTTCCATCGCCGGGCCTTGTCTTAACAGCCACTAGGTCAATGGTGATAATTCAAAATCCCTTTTCATGTTTTATATGTACAAAAATAAAATAAAATTAATAAATAATAACCAAAAATAATTTCAAATATTTTATGATTAAACCACTGTAATGTGTCATAAGGATTATTACTCGCGTTATGCATGAATCAAGATTAAAATAAAAAATCAACATGATTGTTCTTACTTAGTTGATTAATTAGTTTGATACTCACTGCTTGATTCATCGACCATTGCTCATCGTTTAGATATTTGTTGCTGCTAGTTTAAAATAAACATATCGTTCGATATTTTCTGAGTTGAGCACTCAGAACTCGATCAGGTTTGCAGTTCTTGAGTTAGTCACAAAAAATGAAATCAGTTACGCGCTCGGCCGTTTTGGAAGATTATTTCAAAACATTTCTTCTTTAGAACCTTTAATTATCATTTCTTGCAATGTTAGAATGCATGACCATCGTTCATGGTCATCGTTTGTTGTAAATACGTGAATTCTATCACTTTGCCACAGAAAAGTTAATATGCTGTTATGCATGCAGTGTAGATATCAGCAAAGACTAAGAAAAGAAGTAAACATAAGCAATATTCAAAGCTGAGATCGCAGGAACTATGCAGGAAAAGAAAGATTTGTTGTTTAGAAATGGTAATATGCTATGAAGAAGACATGTAGAAGGAAATGAATTATACAAAAATTGTATAAATTCACAGAATCCGCATTCCAAGTAAAACAACTGAATCATAAGGTCTTCCTGATGAGGATTATTATCAAATCAAGATGTACAACAGATTTCGAGATCTCAAAAGAATGATCCAAAATATTGGAAGAGGGATTAATATATCTCTAACCTACAACTCCATTTTTACTAATGGTGAAATTCAGCTAATATTTGCATGGCCGAAACGTTTCCTGCTCCTACTTTGTGCCATTTTTAAGAATTTCTGGTGGACGAATCTTAATAATAATGTCACTTAATGTTTATAGGCAATGATTTTTGTTTTATTTACAAAATCAAACCTTTTTCGTCCGTATCCAATTCTCATGCTTAAACCATCAAAATTAATTTAATGCGGAAAAAATAGTATATTATTATAAAATCGAAAATAACTGTCAAGAAATATATGCTTTTTATATAACGCAGAGCTCTTACAAATTTTAGTTTTTTCATAACAACCAAATGATTTGATGCAGTAACAATTAAACCAGAAGTTACTGCATAGGAAATAGGTGACGTTTCCTAAGGGATAGGTCCGAATGTTTGATGGAATAAAATCACGTCTCGTAACAAATTTCTATCAATTAAATTTTTAAAGGTATTTCTCTCGACATATTTTCCTAAACTGCATGCATTTTTTATTACATTTTTTTCTTCGAACATAATGCTGCTGTTTTAAGTACAGTCAATTATCCTAGAGATGGTATTTGATTTCTTAGCTTCCACAAAACACGGCGCAAAAACTGCAGCTGCCTTTAACAACGTGGCATTCTGATTGTAATTTCCATTTAACACGGAGTAAATGTAGCTATATTATTACATACACAGAGATATTATTTCTGTAAAGACAACCTCCGTTGTGCTAAAAATCAGCATTCTGACATGCAGCCATACACCAGGAGGCAATGGACCTTATGCACCCTTTGGGTTCGAGAGTATAGAAAAACAACTGTGGAGGAATAAACAAAACGATCGGCCTATAAGCGACTCAGAAATAAAATCAGTTCTGAGTCAGCTGTTTAAGATTGACCAATGGCTGCCTCCGGCAGGTCACGTGTCGGAGGATGTGACGTCACATGCATAAGGTCCATTTAATATCTAATAAAATTTCGTTATTAAATCTTACTTTAAGATTGAATATCAGACTGGTCCCCTGAAAATTAGATTAAACTGATTTGGCAACTCATAAATTTTGTTTACATAATTTAAAATGTTGTAATATAACTTACCATTTAGCTTCAAATTTATTATTTTATCTTTTCCTGGACATATGTGAGTCATCTTAGATTAATTGTCTTTATTTCTTTTCTTTATATTCCCCCATACATGATTTTTAATCTAATTGTATCAAATGATGCTTATATTTCCGTAACAAACTAATTTGATTTTCATGGTGATAACGAGTTTTAAACACCGTTAGATCAACCGTAAGGATGCGGATACTACATCATTTTTTGTGCCCAATTACATCTCGAGATCAAATTCTATTACAGAGAAAATGCTACTAACAAAAATGAGTTTTTCATCCTAATATAAATCTGGAAATGTGTTGATTGTAATGGAATTATCTATATCGTTAATCTTTATAAAAGTTAGAATTAACTTTAATTTATTTCAACAACAGTCAGTTTTATTCTTATCATTATGTTGGCAAATGGGGCGAGTTGACGAATGAGGGCGACCAGTGTGTGCGGGATATATTCCAAATTTTATTCAAAGTGTTTTTTAACAAAGTGAAAGAAATCCGTTTATAGGTTTAATTAGCATTTTTTAGTTAGTTTGACTGCAGTGTTCTCCAAGAATAAATGTTGGTAAAAACATCACTTTCGTTATACAGCAGCCGGCGAAGTGTCACAAGCGTCTAAAATACAGCTTTCTTACGCCACGAATCACTCAATTTTCTTCGCCAATTTCGCATTAAGCTGCATCTGTATTTGGTTACCATGACACTCATAGTACAGAACCGTTTCGTTTTTAACCAGTGCTTATTAGCATTGAAGAGAATTTAGCACTAAAGGCACCGAGGTTGAAATCTAGAAGTTGGTACGCACTCTTAAAACGCTGCCAAATCACCAAAGTAAGACGTTGACCGCTGCATATCACTGGAGCCAAGTCGCTAAAGCTATATGCAGATATTACCTGTATTAGCTTTGGTGACTTGGCGCCATTTTAAGAGTGTGTACCATCTTCTAGATTTCAACCGGTACCGACATTTATTCTATACATATTCGAACCGTAATCGGTCAAAGTAAAAACGGAACAGCTTTGATATATGACATCACTGGCGATAATCTTGTATTGGCGGCTTTTTGTTGCCTAACTGAACATCGTATCGTTAAGTCGCCCAAAGAAATTATCGCCAGTGGGGTCCTATATTGAAGCTGTTGTAAAAAAGTCGCAAAAACAAAAAATATTGCCAGTGATGTCGTATATGAAATCTGTACCGTAAAAACTTTATTATTTTTATTGATTGTAAAAAAAATATTGATTTTAGGAAGGAAATACACAACAAAGTGACCTTAAGGTAGTGATGTAACAAAATTTTATCTTGTCCTTTTCCACAAAGCTATCGTCTTCAAAGACAGACCAAAATCGTTACTCGTGCTTTCACCGATGTTGATGAATACAAGACAAGTCAAGGCGTTATCATCTATATAAATATCTCAGAAAACGCGTTATTTAACTATAGGATTTCGGAACATCTATAGTAATTGATGGATCACGTGATTTCACTTTCCAAACTTAAACGATTGCGATTTGGTTTGAGCCTTCTTCTCAATAACATGAATTTTGACATGAATTTCAATCGTGGCGTTAGACATAAGTGAAATAATGAAAGAACACGAATTCAAGGTGCAACAAAATCAATTGGATAAAGTTTTGAATGGCATTCAATAAGAAGGACAGATAATTTGCTTCAAGATGCTCAGCGTGCTGACCAAACTGAAAAATACGAAACGGCCGCCAAAATGGAAATTTTTTTGGCGATTATTTGCCAAATGTGGTAATCCTGAAACTGTTTCCCCCTTTTTCTAACCGTTAGCGCGATTCTGACGAACTTGGAACGAAGCCGCACCGTGTCCATAAGTCTTACTTTTACTTTGTACTAAATATTTCCAAAATAAAAAAACAGGACCCTCTTCAAAGCTGACAAATTAATTCTGTGCTAATTTAAGTTAAAGTATCAGAAGCAATTTTTTTTTATTTCAACATTTTTTTTCTTTTTGCTAGGATACACACTCAGTGAGAAACGATTAGGATTTGCAAAGCAAACCTGGGAAGATTGCTTAGCAATCCTTTACCAGAGCGGGAGAGGTTGCGAGCGTCAGTGAGTTATGGACGAGTTTTCTGTTTTGTTTATTGTGGTAAAATAGGACTTCCGCCTTACCCATCAACTTCCGGTGATAATGTTATGTTAATGGGAATCAACACTTTGTTTGAAGATATTAACTCTTTTATCCCGAGGCGACTTTTTCGTTCTAGCCCCTTTAAAACCGGACCTGTTTGGGATGATAAGACATGAATTGGACTCTCCCAAACTGGGTGGTCATTTATCCCACCAACCCGCCCTCTGCTATAACCTTCCCTTAAGGTCCATGGATATGGGCTGTGGTTGGCAAGAATAATTGGACCCCCTACCGCGCTTATCTCCGAAGCGAACTCAGAACCTCCCCTCCCCTCAAAAGGAGCCAACCGCCTCAGACTGGCCTTCGTCGCTGTTAAGAGGAAATTTTTGTACTGCCCGGGACCGCCTCGCTCGGTGTGAGAGGGTTAATTAATGTTTAAAGTGAAGTTTTCTAATGTTATGGCTTCAGGATACTTTGAAAATAATAAATTTCATGTTTCTATTGTTGTAGCTCTCAACGTTTACTTAAAATAAGAGCCTAATTTTGTGGAAAATTTGCCATAATTATTCTTTATTGCTCTTTTCCGCGCTTTGTGTATTCAGGAAAGAAATGATTCGAACTTGGCGCTTGATACGGTATCCATTTGGATTCGGCGATCGTTTAAGTTGGAGGGTTGCTGGAAAACTGAAGTGAACCTTTACCACGGAAATTCTGTGAAACCAAAATAAACAAATCAGAAAACTCTTACATATTTCAGATTAGTGATTCGAAATAGGAGTTATCGTCTTCACAGACGTATATATCGAATCTGCATGTACATCATATTTTCTGATACGATAACATTATAAGGTAATAAATTTGTGCTCAAGTTCCAAATAATTAATATTAATTTTTTAATGTTTTTGTCTAAAACAACATATTTAAATATTTTAAATTTAATTCACTTAAAGTATCTATGTTAGGATTTAAACTTCATTTACATTTTGAAACAAGTAAGAAGTTAAAGTTATCCTCAATTTTGAGATATAACAGTAATATATATAATTTTGGAATAGTTTAACGCAATATGACAACTTCATTATTTGTTGTTTGGTAAATGAATGTTACATCTTTTAGATCAAAATTCCATTGCATTCCAAATTTCGCTTCAATAGAAATTATGAGTTATCAAGGAGGACCTAGTTGAGAATTAAAAGCAATTTCGTAATTTTTAAATCTGTTTTAATCTAATGGATGATAACTTTTACCATTTTCATAAATTAGAGAAAAACAATAGATTCTAAGTTGCTTAGATAACGTCATTATCAGAAACAGTATTTAAATAAATCATTCTATGCTAAAATACTATGTTAAAAAATCGCGATTATGAGGAACATGGTGGAACATGGCTAATTCGAAACTGACAGGACTACAATGAAAATTCGAACTAAAGAAAATTGTATCTTTTAATGGGTATAGCAAGATTAAATGAAAATTTTAAAAAAAGTTAGAAAAGATTCATTTTTGGAAATAAACAAAAAGTTATTTAACAAGTAAAGTAAAAGAATTATAATTTAAAAAAATAATGATTCCAAAATTAATAATTTTAATAAATAAACGGTACACAGCACTTTGAATACGAAAATTGCACAATGAAACTTCAAAAGAAACAGCACAAATCGCAATTAACGTCTTCAAATTTTATTTTTAAAAAATGATAAATTTCTTAACCCTTTAACTGCGGGTACTTTCTTATATATGTGGTTTATAATCCACACCCGTAGTTAAAGGGTTAATGCGTTTTTATTTAATACATTTTAACAGTAACAAAGTGAATTAAGAAGATTAAAACACCATTATGTTACGATCACTGAGAGCACGAGGTGCAAGACGTATTTAATTTAGAAAAATAATTAAGTAATATTTTTTACAATTCATAGTTTTGACTTTGAATTAGCTAAAATATCTCTAATTTACCAAAATTCGAATTATAGAGCGTATTTTAACATTATCTTCTCAGAAAGTTCAGGGACCGTTAAAGAAATTCGAATTCTTGGCAAATTCGAATAAAAGAAGCTCGATTTAGTCAAATTCCACTGTATAAATATATGAATGTGATAATCAAAGATAAAAAGCTAGTACTAACGCATGTTAGGTGGCTTAAATAATTTAAACTAGAATCATTGCTTCCATTTCAGTAAAAACATTTTGCTCAGCACAAATAGTAACCCTTACTTGTATTAGCTTTATTGCATGATTCTTTGGATATAGATTATTAGTTTTAATTCTCTAGAAACAAGACATGGTAAAGTTTATGGCTAAATACCATCATGATAACCTACTTTCAGTGTAAAGCAAATTGTTGTGATGGAAAAAAAATACCATTTTGAAATTGTCTAAAATTAAGATCGTAGAAGCTCATGGTCACGAACGGTGTCTGATCTAGGATGTTATCATTTCTTCTGTTTTTCAGTTTGCGATCGCAGTAACTTATATTTGATGCTTTGTTATGTTTCCACGTGTCAATATTGTTTGAACTCTGCCAATGGTGTGGTAAAATACATTTGTTACAGGGTAGTCAATACCATACGGATTGCAAAAAGGGGATCATCTTAATATAAATAAAAGTCATTGTGGCTATGTTCTACATCTCCTCCTAAACCAACGGACTGTTTTAAACCAAATTTTGTACACTTATTACTTAAAACACGGGGAAGACACTTGTGAACTTTTCTATGTGCAAAAGTTAATTAATCAGAAATTAACCGAAACCGTTTTTTCCGCCGTAACTTCAGGGCAAACTGTCCGACAAAAAATATTTTTATACCATCTTAAAGTTCAAAATTTTACTTTTCCAATGATACCAATTCTATATCTGTGAGATGTTTTCTTCAATTATTTAAATTTTTAATAATTCTTAATTACGTGCAGATTATTTTGAAATAACGCAAATTTATAGCTACTCCGTTGCTAGGCAACGGTTAGACTTTGAACTAATTTACCTTTATTTCCAAAATTTTTGCTTATTTTTATAAATATGTTTTATATAAGAAGAGAGTCAACCGTTAACTTTTAAAAGCTCCAAATCTTGTTAAAATTTCAGTTACTTGGAAATTAACCAAAATTTTGGAATTTTCCGTGATATTTTTCGAAAATATGTATTATGTCACAACAACTATTTTTACACATAATAAAAGTTTAAAAAATTAACTTTTCATGACACAACTTTCATTTCCATTCAATTCATTGCCCTCATTTTAATAATTTTTCAAAAATTAAAATTTACAATTTATAACACTTTTTTTATTGATGAAGAACAAGAATACATAAGAACTGTGGCTAGATCACATTTAGAAGAATTTTGGATGAAGACGAATTTTATTATTTTTTTATTCATATTTATTCTAACGCCTTTCCTTAATGAAAAATGTACTATGTAATTGTCCCAAAACATCCGTCAAAATCTTTCTTATACTGCAAGATTTATGAACAAAATTTGAAGTACTTATGCAATATATACTAATAACTTATGGAGAAAATTAGCTATCGGTGGTTTTTAAAAATCGTCTGGTTCAACTGATATTCTCATTTTAATTAAAAAAACATTTCAGACGATAAAAGAATTTTGGGTATTGTAATTTTCTATACAAAAGTAATTTTTTACATCAAAAATATTAGACATGAAAGTATTTTAATCCCGAGCAACGCCGGGCATAATAGCTAGTTAAAAATAAAAGTGGAGCCAAGTTGTTAACAAAAATAATATTTGCTACCGAATGCTTTGTGGCATTTGTCATTTAATGCCAAAGTCACAGTAATGATTCCATATAAAAAGGAAATGGAACTAAAACCCAGAAACATTATCCATAATATTGTTTAGATTTATATCTGATACCTCCTATGACTGTTTACGGATAAAAAAAGCACCAACTTTTCTTCAGTTAGTTTCTTGCATAAGTAGACGAAAAGAGAGTAATCGTGTTAAAAAATTAGAACACGAAGTATTAATGAATTTTCTTATATTAAATTTCCAGAAACGCAATTTGTAGAATTTTTCTATCTGCCTGTGTGTCAACAAGATTACTTGACAATGAAAGAAGCTAGACGAATGAAATTTGGCATACAATCTTCACACTTGTAGGTTTGAATCCGATTTTGGGTGAAATTTGTGAAGCCGGTCCATCCGTGTGCATGTTAACATGGTAGCTTAAAAACTCAAATGGACCAAATGGATGAAATTTTGCATGTGGTTTTATTACTGAAAAAGAAAATTTTACTCCAAATCCGCCAATGCGTTGACTGTCTATCGTTCTGTTTATAAGCGCATGAATGAATGCGCT
This sequence comes from Araneus ventricosus, assembly GCA_013235015.1. NCBI lineage: Eukaryota > Metazoa > Arthropoda > Arachnida > Araneae > Araneidae > Araneus > Araneus ventricosus. The sequence goes on along the minus strand of BGPR01012913.1, from coordinate 16,266 downwards.
AACTCAGAATTACGGCATTAAATTTAAGACCTCAAATCGAAGATATCCAAAACACATACTCTATTTTCAAAACACAGTGCTGAAAACAAAATTAGATCTACATGGTGTACACAAATTAAGTGACACATTTCAAAAATTAATAAAAAAACCTTTAAAATGTTGGAACTACGAATTTTTTTTAATGAGAGCGCATCTCAAAAAGGTTTTTTTCAGATAGGTAACATGGCATTTCGGTGGTCTAGGGGTTCGTGAATTACTGGAAATCAAAAATTTGTTTAGAGCCATTATCTGAGAAAATATTACAACTGGAAGAGAAATAAAAGCATATATTTGTAGGGAATTTTACGCTCTTTAATTTGTTAATTGACATGTAGTGTGAAAACTGAAAGGTTTCTGTGATATAAGAAAAACTAAAGATACAAATCAGAAAACACGCATCGGCTTCTGCTGATCGGTAGCCATTGTGTACAGAGTTTTCTCGCTGTAACAAATTTAGAACGTAACGCCGCGTTACCTATCTGAAAAAAAAACTTTTTGAGATGCGATCTTATTTTTATAAAACCGTAATTCTAACATTTTTAGTTTTTTTTATTAATTTTTGAAATGTGTCACTTCATTTGTGTGCATCCTGTATTATGTAAATATATGAAAAAGGGGATATTACTAGCATTGATTATAATATTTAATAAAATAAAATAAATAAATAAAATTGTAAAATTTAAATCTTTTAATATCTCTGTTGCAGCAATATTTACGCAAATCTACTCGAAAAAATTTGAGCAATAAAAGAGTACTAATTACTTATTCCGTTAAACACCTTATTTATTAATTAACCAATGATTTATTCACCTTTTAAATACACAAAATTAACCCATCAGGCATTTAAATCTCTATAGCAAAACTAAAACATACACTTATTATCATATAAAGAAGTGCTTGTACAACTCTGCGTAATGGTTATTTTAGCGGTTCCTGCAGTAAATTTTAAACAATCGAAAAGTATTAATAACGTTAATTTTAAAATTTTTCTTTGTTAAGAATGGTAAATTTAAACCAGAAAAATTTTTCCTACAATGCGTGGAAAACTGAAGCTTTATAATCGCTCAATATACCACTTAAAGATATGCACTGGAATGAAGAAATATGTGAAAAAATGTTTCCTGCAATAATGAAATGCTAGATGAAAATCTACTGTCCAATCGAAGAAAGGATTTTAATGTGATTATAAGCAGTCCCACCCGACATCATAAAAATTAAGGCATCTCATTTTTATGTTCAAAAAATTCGCATAATATTCCTCTTCGAGGTATCAAATGAAAATGAGTAAATTCACTAAAAATGCCCATAAGAGAATATTTTCAAATGTTAAAAAGTACTGCAGCAAAATCTACTCTTCAACCGAAGCGAATATTTTAATTTACATTGTAAACAATCATATCTTGATCTTAAAAAAATCCAGGCCTCTCATTTTTTCCTTTATGTATTTTCCATTGTTTATTTGTTAAACTGTTTATCACTCTACTTCCAAAGACAATAAACTGAGATTCGAATCCCCATATTTCAACAAATATATTCACGAGCGATAACTCAGCAAATTTTCATTGGGTCAAACCTTTTAATATGTTTCAGTTGTGAATTCTTTCTGGCAGATGTAATCCTTATTTCTGAGGTTAATGTATCTGAAACGTTCATATCCTTAACTGCAGCAAGGCGGAAGAGTTCCCTTTTGTCATTAACGGTAATGTGGAAAGTGTGTCTCGGACGTATAAATGAGATTTCCTTCTCCTATTTGTAAGAAGAAGTCATTTCATTAATCTCCTCTTCAAATCGATATGAGTATTTGGAAGTATCTCTTAACTACTGGGGGGAAATAAAAATTTTTATTCCCACCGTTTTGGTTTGGGCTAGATCAGCAATATATCTCATTATGGCTTCAGAAAAATGTTTCAATCTGATTAATATTTTAGCGTTTTATTTTTTTTAAAATATCGGTATGTCGTACAAAATAAAAATCGACGCGAATAATCTGGAAGTATGTCTTAACGACTAACATTGGTAGTAAACATTTTTCTTTGTACCATTTCGCCTTTGACTAGACCGGCAGAATATCGCTTTATGCCATTTTTTAGGTAGAATCTTTTATTTTCGCTAATATTTTAGTGCTTTATTTTTAAAAATATTTTAGTGCTTTATTTTTTTCTGGAAATATCTCTCAATAACTAGATGGAATAAAAAAATTTCTTCTTAATATTACAGCTTTGTATAGGTGAATAGATCACTTCGTTTATATTATTTGTTCCAATTAAAGTTTTGAAATTGACTAATATTTCAGTGATTTATTTAAGAAAAAACCGGTAATGTGGAAAGTGCGTCTCTGTAAAAATCCTGAATTAAAAATCGGTAAAATATCGATATGTCGTATAAAATAAAAATCGACACGAATAATCTGGAAGTATGTCTTAACGACTATGGATGGGGCAATAAACATTTTTTTTTCGTACCATTTCGCCTTTGACTACACCGGCAGAACATCGCTTTATGCCATTTTTTTAGGTAGAATCTTTTATTTCCACTAATATTTTAGTGCTTTATTTAAAAAGAAATGCTATACTGTGCTAAATGAAAATCGATATGTATCTGGAAGTATCTCTCAATAACTAGATGAAATAAAAAATTTTCTTCTTATTATTACAGCTTTGTATAGATAACTTCGTTTATATTATTTGTTTCAATTAAAGTTTTGAAGTTGACTAATATTTCAGTGATTTATTTAAGAAAAAATCGGTAATGTGGAAAGTGCGTCTCGGTAAAAATCCTGAATTAAAAATCGGTAAAATATCGATATGTCGTATAAAATAAAAATCGACACGAATAATCTGGAAGTATGTCTTAACGACTATGGATGGGGCAATAAACATTTTTTTTTTTCGTACCATTTCGCCTTTGACTAGAGCGGCAGAATATCGCTTTATGCCATTTTTTTAGGTAGAATCTTTTATTTTCGTTAATATTTTAGTGCTTTAGTTAAAAAGAGATGTTATATGTCTTGGTTGTGCTAAATGAAAATCGATATGTATCTGGAAGTATCTCTCAATAACTAGATGGATTTAAAAAATTTCTTCTTAGTATTACAGCTTTGTATAGATAAATAGATAACTTCATTTATATTATTTGTTTCAATTAAAGTTTTGAAGTTGACTAATATTTCAGTGATTGATTTAAGAAAAAACCGGTAATGTGGTAAGTGCGTCTCGGTAAAAATCCTGAATTAAAAATCGGTAAAATATCGATGTCGTATAAAATAAAAATCGACACGAATAATCTGGAAGTATGTCTTATCGACTATGGGTGAGACAATAAACATTTTTTTTTCGTACCATTTCGCCTTTGATTAGACCGGCAGAATATCGCTTTATGCCATTTTTTTAGGTAGAATCTTTTATTTTCGCTAATATTTTAGTGCTTTATTTAAAAAGAAATGCTATACTGTGCTAAATGAAAATCGATATGTATCTGGAAGTATCTCTCAATAACTCGATGGAATAAAAAAATTCCTTCTTACTATTACAGCTTTGTATAGGTGAATAGATCACTTCGTTTATATTATTTGTTTCAATTAAAGTTTTGAAGTTGACTAATATTTCAGTGATTTATTTAAGAAAAAGCCGGTAATGTGGAAAGTGTGTCTCGGTAAAAATCTTGAATTAAAAATCGATGGTTTTCCCATTTTTATCTCCTCGTATACTTACTTACACATAAGGCTGTGATTTATAATGTTTGGGCAAATATAGTTTTGTATGCATGCCATGCGACCATACGAACTCCATTTGCATTAATAATTATCCTGTGAAAATGTTCTTTATTTTCTATCCCCTTGATAAGTTTTCATTGTTTTTTTTTACTGTTTTATTGGCAATAAGCCATTTGAATAATAAGAAATTATTTTTTCTAAAGTTTTTGTCTGCCCTGTTTGTTAGCTATTTTCAATTAAAGATACAGTTCCAAGTTGACATCTGCAATTTGTCTCCTGAATTAATTACACTTAATAAAATCCATTTTAGAATAGCTGATCACATAATTGTATCGACTCGATGACATGATGATCGGAAATTGAAACCGCGAGTTGTAGTTATGTAGTGTAGCATGGATGTAGTTAAACAGAAAACTCTATGAAGTTTGACTTTCACTGGCAATATTTCAATGGCGTCTCCTAAAATACCAAGCGTGAAACCGACTTTAGTGTCTCGAAACTTCACAAAACATGGAAAACAAGTTAAAGCGATATTATGCGAATAATAGATTGTGGAGGACATTTCGTAATCGCGTATTTCTGTCAGTTAAAAAGTAACTTCACTTCAGCCGTATGGAACTTTACATAGATACCGCTATCCATCTTATACGTCACATCCACTTTATGCACAGATAAAGGAATTTGTTGGGTGAACAAGTAATCCTAAGATAGAATATTGTAACGTTTTTGTGGTTAGTTGTTTGCATTTCATAGCACAAGTTATAGTTTTAGCTGGATTGGAGCAGTTTTTGTAATGAATAAAAATCAATGCATTGGAAGATGGTCTATTTCTGCCTAATTAGTTTTAGCGTCACTTCTTCAATGATGATTCTTGATATTGAAGTACTATTATTGATGACAGATATGGGAAGGGAATCCATTAAAACTCCATTCGTATCCTACCTCATATTCATTATATTACATTTACGCTTGGTTTTGATTTGATTCCCAAACAGAATTTAAAGAAATAATTTTTTTAATGTAATTAATCTATTCTCTTCACATAATTATAAATAATGTTATACACTTAAATACGTTTGATAAATACATCATACTTGAGTAAAAATTACGATAAATGAAGCAAGTAAGGCTTGGGATTCTTCTTTTAACTCATTCATTTACTATTAAATAAAAGACGCCAATTTTATAAAACACTGACTTTTAAGTGAGTTGTTGCAAATCTTGTTTTAAAATTTTCACTTAATTTTTACGAACGGTCACACCTTTCATATTTGAACTAAGCACTTTCACAATCTGTTAATGGCCCAACGAATATTAATTATAGCAAATTTATTTTAAGCGTACATATAAAAGCGTATATAACAGACACGTGTGCATCAATATAAATTCACTTTAGTTTAAGAAAGTTAGAGAAAATTTTTTACTTGGCTTTTTATTACTTACAAGAGAATTTATACTTTTTTGGTAGGTGATGTTGGCAACAAAATTAAATATAGGGTTGAAATCTAGAAGTTGGCACAGACTCTTAAAATGGCGCCAAGTCACCAAAGCTAATGCAAGTATTACCAGCATATAGTTTTGGCAACTTGGCGCCAATGAAGTGCAGCGGTCACGTCTTGCTTTGGCGAGTTGGCTGCGCTTTAAGAGTGTGTACCAACTTCTAGATTTCAACCAAATACAAGTCTGTATAACAAGTTTTGGCCACATTACTGAAATATTCCGTAAAAGGTTAAATATTTACTGGATAGTACATAACATTTTCCCATCTTTTTCGTAGGTTTCTTCTTCTTTAATGGTTTAAAAGCTGATTGGTAATAATGGCTACTGATTACAGCATTCTAGAGGATGAGCTCAGAAATCAGTTATCGGATCTGAAGCGAGATTTACATATGAGAAGAGTAAGGACACTTTCAAGAAAGCAAAGCGGATTGGCCAAAATTGTCGTACAAAGGTACACATTAATAAATTATTGACTGGTTTTTCGTTAGATAGAGTATTGCTAAAATATGTCATGTGCAGAAATTTAAAGCTACATAACTCCAGAATTTTCGCCAAATTCATTGCGTGTGAAAATAGCACTGTTGGAATACAATAGTGGATACTGTTCTTACGTGGTAGTAGGCTCCAATATATATTTTTGGTGGCACTAGTAATCTAACTGAAAAGCGCCAATTTTTGATTCATTGTTTTCAAAATATAACAGTATTACAGTTCATTCTTCTTATGAGTTATTTATTCACTGCTACTAACTAAAACCATACGACAATGTATAAGAAAAGGATTGGCTTCTCATAATGCATTACAGAAAGTGGTTGAAATCTAGAATTTGGAACACACTTTTCAAATGGCGCCAAGTCGCCAAAGCTAATACAGGTAATACCTGCATATAGCTTTGGCGACTTGGTTTCAGTGATATACAGCAGTCAACGTCTTGCTTTGGCGATTTGGCACGTTTTATGAGTGTGTACCAACTTCTAGATTTCAACCCAGAAAGTACTATATAAAGTACTCAATGCATTTTATATAAGTGCTCATGATTTTAAAACGTACTATCATAGATTTTCTTACTATTTCTCAGCCACACCAGGGGATCTACACAGGTATATGGATGAAAAGTTGCCGAGTAAGCAAGCGGGTTCTTGATTCTTTTGCGGAATATTAATTGGCGTATGGCTGTTTATAAAAGATTTCCGATGACAGAAATAGCCCTCGAGTTGCTTCAAAACGGGACGTTAATATAACTAAACTAAACGAACTAAACCGATGACAGGGATGCGTTAGGTAACAAGTCATAGTTTCCGTGTTATTGTTGAGGCTGCTTGGTCATTCAGAGACCAAGACGCTACCATATGGCAGGACGGGGTCTAACAAGTTCTGGTTACTGTATCTCAGCTCTCGACTCAGTACGCCGGTTCTCGCATACCCTGAAGGTATAGTTGGTGGTTAAAGTCATCGCCAACGTCTTCTTAGGGTGAGGTTGGTGCATTGGTCGGTGATGGCCGTTTTGTAACTGACCACAGTACCCGTGTTACTATCGGTGGTGACCTAGTCATTTTATATACACTCGACGGTTTAGTATAGGTCGAATGATGTTTTATTGCATCACTCAGGAGAAAGCTGATAGTGTTTTTCAAACAGTAGTTTTAATTTTGGTTCACAGGAATATTTAACCTTTTACGGAATATTTCGGTATTGAGCTAAAAAATACCTAAGATAATACTATACATAGAACATGCATATCGCTGTGGCAAAAAAATGTAATTAAAATCGTACTGAAAAATTCTTAGTTGTAAAAATTAAAGTACTTGCTACACAAACCAAAATTCACTGAAATTTAGATTAAAAACTTTATTTATATGGTATTGCAAGAATTAAGAAGTCCAACCTTCTTTTTAAATAATAAAATGAAGCGCAGGTTAAGAATTTTCTTAGTTTCAAAAATTTTTAAGATACGTATAATATCTTATAAGAATATTTCTACAACATTTAAATTTCCATAGCTTGCATAAAAACTGCAACAGAAATCAATAATTTATAAATACCCATTGAATTAGCAAACTTTTGTCAATTTCATTGATATATTTACTCTAATTCTATAACTGTGTAAAAATTATGCTATTCAATAACATTAAACCAAGCAGAAAAATGTACGTAAAAAGTTATACTGAATCAAATTTGTTCGTTATAACAGGTTAATTAAATCTCATAAAAATTAAAAGCTAACGTAAAGCTGATGAATCATTCGTAAAATACATATATGATTTTTACGCCATCTATCATTTGAATTTGAAACTAAATTTCCTTTCACCCAGTTCTCGGATGCTCCATTTACACATTGCTTCACGTAAGTTAATCTTTCGTCTTAATGAACTTCATTTGAAAGATTGCATGTTCCTCTTGAGTGAATAAATGAAATATGAATGTGAAATTTGAGATGAAAACTTTTCTCTTTCATCTCAATTACCTGTGAAGTAAGGAAACTGAAGGTGAAAAGGAAAGTGGCAACAATTTCTGGAGTTGAAGTTATTTTCAGAATTACCGTGATGAGTCCATAGTTTGTATTCGAAAAAGATTCATTTGTTTCGAGAAATGCAAATGTCTCGCTAAATAATTGATGTTCCTTAGCGTTAATTTATTATACTTTTCTGTCGTTTAATAAGTATTTGAATCCAAATAATTTTTTAATGAATCTCATTTCACATTTCTTTGAAATGTACGGTATTTTAATTCGAGAAACAATTTGAAATATTTTATCCGTGAGTGAAGCTTCCAATTCTTTGGATGTTGCGTTTACATATATGTTTTAAAGAGGATTGAATTGAGAAGGTTTATATTGAATATTATGTCAAAACCAGCATCAATTAACCATTTATTGTTATTTATAATAATTCACTTTTTTGTACATTTCTTGGGATTGCTTCTGAATACAATACTTTTAAAATCTTTATAAATTTTGTGCATATTTGAAATTATATGTCAAAATTCCTTTATTCATAAATCCCCACTTAAAACGTAGATTTACTGTCTAGAGACATGAGAAGTAGATATTGTGGTTATTTTAATACAATTTTTTTTATTTTTATTGTTTACTAGCCGCCTTCGGCGACCAGCTGTTCTCCCGTAAAAATTAATCGCCTGCGTCTATGCCTGTAGTTTGGCGAATTGGCGTTAGTAGAGGCTGAGGAACTCGGCCAAAGCTTTATTTTGCGATATATCTCGAAAGTGGGTAGCAGGCGACCATTGATGACATATCTAGGGGTCGTGAGTTTTCATATAAAATAAAAATTGGCAAAATCGGGCCAGTGGTTGGGTCTGGGGAAATCTGTAAATGCTTTCCCCATAGAGAATGTACAGTGAAGAATAGTTTTTTTTTTCTATTTCCCTCGAAAACAGAGGGTGGTGGGCGACAGGCGACCATCGATGATATATCTAGATGTCATAAACTTATATGAAATAAAAATTGTCGAAATCGGTCAAGTGGTTAGAGCTGGTGAAATGTTTTAGTGTTTTCCGCATAGAGAATAGAGGCCATCTGGTTTCTCCAATTATTTTAAATATTCAGATCTTATTATATCTGAATATATTATCTGATTTCCATAAAAGTCTCATCTTGATACCGCAAAAATACATTGTTGATATTTTTATTGAACTCATGTCAAATGTTTCTGTAAGAAGTACACGCACTCATTTTACATCACGTCATGGATTTTCTATCGAATTAAATTCACCTAAGACAGCAGTCACATGACAGAGGGAAAGATATCACAAGCCATGTCACAATTAAATGCACGTTGTCTTACGCTGTTCTATGATATCACTGTTTTTACTTTCTCGTATACGAAGTATACAAAGAGAAAGTATTGTAATCGTCAAAAAATTCAAACTCGCGATTTTGACGATTCTCCACGTTTTAGACCTCCCTGAGTCCGAAAAACACAATTTTGGAATTATGTCTGTCTGTGAACACGATAACTCGAAAACTATTAGATCTACGGGGATGAAATTTGGTATGTGATATTTAACACATAATTTGTAGGTTACTATCAAATTTTGGACAAAATCCGTCTACGGGAAGTCCGTCTGTCTGTTTGTGCATGTTCATGTAAACACTATAACTCAAAAACCTGAATACCTAGTTGGATAAAATGTGGTACACATTTCTTTCATCAGAAATGTAGGTCCGTATAAAGTTTTGGAACAAATCCGTCAAAGGGACTGTATAATCGCTTACTGGTAAAAATTATATCTCCTAAAGCCTTTGGCTTAGATAAACAAAAACTGGTATGACGCTTGCTAACATTAATTATAGATATTTGTCGGAATTTCGTTTCAGTCGGTTAAAAAAAAGGCGTTCAAATTGCATATTCAATCTTTTTACTTGCGTACTGGAAGCAAAATCTCTGCGCATGCGCAAGATATTCAGCGATAGCGAACGAGGTCATTTTCTCCTGTTTTCTTTTCGCTCAGGCACGCCCTCGCATTAGCGGAGATTGCTAGAGTGCGATAGAAAATAAATATTGCTGAGTTTTAATATATACCATCTCTTTGAATTTGATTCTTTACCTAAATATTTTGCAATCACTATAATCTACAATGCCTTCTGATAGTCATTGCCTTCTGGGTTACGGTAGGTTCGAATTTTTTATCCACGCAGGGGGAGGGAAAATGACAAATGTTTGAGAAGTATACGAGAAAGTTTAGGGGAGGCCACTCCCGCTGGCTTATTTTTGCGAGATACACAGAGGCTCCTAAAATTTAATTAGATTAGTTCGTAATAGTTGCATCACGGAAACAAGAACCGACTCAGTTGAAGAACATGATAATTAACATATTGCTTCATGTTAGTTGATGTTTTGTATATAACTCGTGAAACTGTTTTCTTGTTTATGAATTTAACGCAATTCTGGGAATAAAGTAAACAATAGATGATTGACTTAGAAGGAATATTCAATAGGTTTTAACACTTGCAAAATTACGCTGTTTGTGCTTCCATCAAATAATATATAAGTCACAGGCACATTTTTTCCCCCCACCGAAACACATGTACAAAATTAATCGATTAAAAGTTTTCGACCGCTTTCTGAGAAATTTAAATTGCTTGTTATCTATGTTATAGAAAAACTGTAACTCTCTAAAATTTTGTAAACACTTATTTATACCTATTTCCATATTTGTCTCAAGACTATTTTTTTCCCAATAATTGATTTTTCGATGATTTTCTAGTTTTGAATTTGCTATTAGGCATTCTATTATTACCAACTGTTTCTTCTGTTATTTAGTACTGAGAGGAGTCTGCAATATTTTTTTCGTGATAATGAATTTTTTGAAAACTTTTGTAATGAAAAGAAAGAATAAAAAATCCCTCTCATAAAAAAAACAAATTTGACCTATAGTAAAGGGATTAATATTAAAATCATTCGAAACACTCTTTTTTCCGTTATATTGAATGGAAGTGATAAACCTATGCTCAGGTGTAAAAGAGCGATACATCTTGGCTCAGGTGTAAACTAGTGATAAACCTAGGCCTAAGTGAAGACGAGTGATAAAACTTGGCTCAGGTGTGAATTCGACGATGAGTGTGTGCTTCAAACAACATGGCCATTAGCAGTGAAAGTGGAATTACCGAAACTGTCTGTTTTTCTTTAGAACTTCTGATAGTTGGTAGAAATGTTTTTAGTTCTGGCGAAATTTAACAAATATTTAATTTTCTGATTTAAAAAATTATGCCTTCGCCTATAAGAACAGTTATTTCCTATTTATGTTCTGAATATGCATACTACATACTGCACAGCTGGTGCAAAATATAGCAAAATATATCGTTGTTGTATTACAATAAATATACTTACTTTATTACAAATTGTATTTTTTATTGCTTTCGCTTATATTGCTTATATTTTAATATTTAATTCTCGTCCTAGAATTCATTCCATATTTCTAGTGATATCATTGGCACAGAAAGTGTAAGTAGTAATTGGGGCTCTGTTTTCTGTTCGTAGATATATATAATTATTCTTGTGTTAGCACAACCAAACTTATACTTTGTTACTTAAGAATCAACCATCCATCCATCATGACATTTGGCTTTATAAAGTAAAATAATTATTTTAAAAAATAAAAATTTTAATAGACCACGTTTTTAAAACGGACTAAAAAGTATAAAATAATTTCGTCTAGCCCCATACAGATTTATAACCCCATACAGATTCAAAACGAAAAACGTGGGGCGCATGTAATAGATAATTGATGTATAAATAGTTTATTTCAGTCACTAACAATTTTATTGCAGTGGAAATGATATGAACTGTTGTGTGAGTTTTCTCAATGACAGCAACTCCCTACACTCCTTACTATTAAATATTGCATGCGCCCCACGTCGTTTTTCGTTTTAAATCTGTATGGGGTTATAAATCTGTATGGGGCTAGAAGAAATTATTTTATACTTTTTAGTCCGTTTTAAAAACGTGGTCTATTAAAATTTTTATTTTTTTAAATAATTATTTTCTGCTTTTTAGTCTTCTGTGTGTGAAATTTTGCAATCGATTTTAAACATCTTGATGAGATTATGACGGAGACATGTGACAAATTTCAGGTTTATTTCAGTTTCTCTTCACCTGATCATAAATAAAAAATTGTTATTTTCTTGAAAAAGTAAGTTATATGACGCAGAGACCTTTGAGATATAATGAAAACGTACTGCGCATGCGCAAAGATATGGCTAAAATATGGGGGTGCTTCGAAGATCCCATGGTCCATCCATATACCCAAGAACCAAGTCTGTACTGTTAATAGTTTTCGAGATATAATGAAAAACGTACTGCGCATGCGCAAAGATATGGCTAAAATATGGGGGTGTTTCGATGATCCCATGGGCCATCCATATACCCAAGAACCAAGTCTGTAATGTTAATAGTTTTCGAGATATAATGAAAAACGTACTGCGGATGCGTCATGCAAAACATGAAATGACAGACAAACGGACAGACAGACAGACAGACAAGAAAGCGAATTAATAATGCATTGTCATCTAGTTCTGAACTATGTTTAAAGTTTCAAGTCTCCAGCTCATCGGGAAGTTAGTTTAAAATCGATCGCAAGATTTGTACCGAACAGACAGACAGACAGACAGACAAGAAAGCGAGTTAATAAAAACGTGGTAATAAAGGTGCAATTGTTTTTTCTTTGCAAGGACTTCTAAGAATATAACCAGAGGTATTTATTTCCGACTCGCTCACCATTCCGACCTACACCACTGAGTCTTATACATTTTAATAAAAATTATATTTCTAGTAACCAAGCTTTCCTTCCAGAACAAGTCAACAAAATATTCTTACAAACCTTTACCAAATATCAACACAATTTGACTTGTAAATCTATCAACACAATTTGATTTACAAATCTATCGACACAGTTTGATCTTTTTTAGCCATATCAATACTGTTTTATATACAGCTGCAGATTCAAAATTGAAAATAGATAATGAAGAGTTATCACAAGTAAATCATTAAGTTGGAAAAATAGATTGTGAGTGCTATGCATTGAATTAAACTGATGGTAACTTTAGCAAACATTTCCAACTGAAAGAATCAACCTGTAATTGTAACTTTAATAAGATTGGCATTTAATAAGATAAAATCTCAAAAAAAATTGCTGAAATTTTAATCTAAAGCAAAATTAATTGGTTCCAACTTCTGTTTAGAGTCTAATGCATGTAATTAGAAACTATGACAGATGGCTACTAATTTTTTATCCTTTGTTTTCTCGACCAGGAAGCAAATCGAGTTACTCATGAAACAGATAAGTGAACTGGAGCCTACAGTTTCTATGTTGTACAGTACCCACCATCATCTCAGAGACAACCAGATGAAAGGATATTTAATTTATCTTCTTCAGCTGAAGGAATATTACTCTAGAGAAGTCGAAACGAAAAAGGAAATAATTCGTCAAAGAGAGGAACAGGTAAAAACATTATATATTTCACAATATGAATAAATTGTTACGTATTTTTCAGTTAGGAGGTCAGCAACAATAGCATTTTTTTAACTCTTTATTTGTTGTTCCAAAATATATTTTTCTAGTCTAAAGTCAATGCTTACAGATTTTATTTTTTTAAAACCAGATCTAAATATTTTCAGAAATTAGCGATTTGATAACTTCTTTTTCGTAAATTTAAAAAGTAGATTTATGACATTCAATGTTATTCTAGCACTGTTTTCTAGTTTCTACATTTGACTTGCCGCAGCGTGGTCAAAAATGGCCTTTACGCCATTAAACTTCAATCAGTCAAACGCATCTTTAAGAGAAATTGCGAAAGTACGCAGGATAAAACAACCGAAGATTGTTTATAAACTATTTCCTTCAAATGGAATTTTATACTAAGATTTACCCTATGAATGTAGCCATTCTTAAATGTATGCATATTGAAATCAGTTGCACTTCCTTTCACCTCTTCAACTTCACTTAGGAACTTGACATATTTTAGATAAGAAGTTTGAGTTTTTGAAGAGTTTATCAAGATTTTAGATTCTTTACGTAAGTGCAAAATGAAGGCATATGTTACGAAGAATGATGCGAACTTTGAATTGGAACAATAAATTGGTGTTTGTTCCGGTATATTTTGACTAAAAGTGTCTTGGTTGGTGAAGTTTAAACTCATTTTCCCCTTCAGACACGAGTAATGGCCTTTGATTACATAGTGAGAAAAATATTCAATAATTATATTATTAATGAATCCAACTTTTCAGCATTCTTCGATAGGCATTTTACAACAATATTACGTGATCCTCAAATGACATTATTTTCTCCCTTCATTTCATTAAAAAATTCTCTTTCAAATTATTTCTTTTTGAATGAAGTAACTAATATTTTAATAAATGCGAATAATATTTCCTGAAGTATTCCTTTCTTTACCTTCGAATAGTGGACTCTTCTATTAAAATTTTACTTTTATTACTCCCAATTTAATTAGATTAAAATGTGAAATTTTTTAAATCCAAAATAAGTTCTGAATTATTAAAATCATAACACTAAAGGCCTTTTCCAAAACAATTTTCCAAGTTGCTCTTCAATAAAAGATTTAAAACAAAGCATGGTTAAGAATCTGACATCTATAGTTAGTATCCATTAAGTCCGAAGTTTGATACTTTGAAATCTGAAAACTCATTATTTGCGATTATATGCAGTTTATATTTCTTTGTCTTGTGGTTTTTTAGTCTTCGTCTGAATCTTATTATATAAAATCAGTTGAAAAATAATTTTTTTTACAGTTCTTTAATGGAGGTGTCATAACTACATATTAATGTGGAGTTCAATTTAGAATATTGATAGATTTGGACATAATTTAGTATGTCAAATTTTTACGCATAGTACCCCACCCAGAAATGATACTTATATGGTCTCCATAGTTCTTAACTTTTGTAATCGAACCTTATACATGATCAGTTGGAAATATGGAATAATATTTAGATTGAAAGTATATTTTTCAAACACTACTGATTGTAAGCAGTATAATAAAAAAATTCCTTATACCTGGATATGAATCATGGTAAAAATTATACGACTATCATGTTAACCATGTTAAATGAGCAGTCCTCAAGCAATAAACAATATTGTGAAAAGTCTGAACGATATAAAAATCGTAACAATTAATTTAATAGATTGTACGCTATGAAACACTAAAGCAATGTGTAAATGCTACCATTTTATCAAATCTGATTGAGGGGAAGTTATTTAATTTTTTTTCTTTTGCTGAAGCAAAGAAAAAAATATCCTTACATTCGTAATTATTCTAAACTTTTCTTTATTAAAATATTCTGAAAAATTTCTAAAGAATGCGAAATTCAAAAATAACCGAAGGAATAAATTTTTTAAAAGAAATGACCTATCTTTCAGAAAAGCATGATATCATAATTCTCTTAGAAAAGGAAGGAAGGAAATAAGAAGAGTTATTTCAGTTAGCTAGCTAAAAGTCCGGAAGTTTTAAACTAATTTTAATATTTGATTTTATTCCTCATGGTATACTAAAAAAAAATTTGATGAAGATTAATAAACCCCCCATAGATGGCGCCACGAACAAATTATCATTTCTAGTTGCGATCACCGAAATTTGCTCGCAACTCACAACATTCATCATCATGGTTTCTGAAAATTCTTTTCAGCATGCCATCTCTTCTAAAAATCGATATAAATACTTTTTACATTATATAATTTATAACAGCTATCATTCTTTAATTACCACAAATGTATGAACTACTTTTTTCGCACCTTTTTTACTAGAAACATTAATGACGAATGTGAAGTAGATTTGTTTAGAAAACGTTCTGACATAAACGTCTTAACAAATTTCAGGGCCCTGGGCTACAGCAATGCGGTGCCCGTCAGAACCGCCACTGGAAATTTCAGTGACTATGGACACACGAAAAAACCTACTTAATAAAATAATCGAGGAAAATTTCACCTGTCCTCTAATTAACGCCCTACACTTTTACAAATCGGCACCTTTCCAAAATAGGATTTTGTAAGTCAGCTTCTGCCATGCCTGATCGTATACATGGTTAATTTTAACGGTTACGTTATATATATAGTTAAATATTTCAAATAATCAAAACATGTGTTAATACATACATATATTAATCTAAAAATTAAAATTAAAATCAAATCACCTAATCCATAATCATACAAATGAAATACAAAATATAGTTTGATTATAGACTATTGCTACTATGAAAAACACAACCCAGAATTGGAATTCCAACATTCAAATGCCAATATATATATATATATATATATATAGTTATAAACACTAATCATATTTTTAGCATATGTAAAATTGTAATTAAATAAATGTTTTGGAGTTCAAAATTAAAATAAAATCTATATAGCAAATTTTTAAGCGCCCATGCATAATGGCGCCTCAGGGCTACAGCCCAACTAGCCCGTTGGATAAGACTGCCGTGGCTGGACATACTGTTGACTAACTAGCATGGTGATTGTCAAATTGAACTCAGGTGACAAAGAAG
>BGPR01012912.1:0-43316 GCA_013235015.1 Araneus ventricosus | reverse complement strand
ATATATATATATATATATATATATATATATATATATGTATTAATCTCCCTTAATATTACTTTAAATTCTAAAATTATATATTTTAAAATCTTAGTACAATATTAATGTATTCTAAAGTCACTTTTCTTATACTCCAGTTTCGTTTTATTTCCCGCGCTAGGGGTATATTAAATCTCGCGTTTTGGCATATTTATTACTAAAAGAATATTTTAATCGCTTCCACGCGCCAGCTTAAGTCGCAAAATCAGCAACTTGTTGGCGCCATACTTTTTCCTAAAACACTTACATAATTTACTAAAAATAGCTAATATTCCCTTCACTTTGATCAAGTGTCTATATGTTAATCCCTTATCTGAGAGAATGAAGGGATTTTCCGTTCTCTTTTGACTTGAAACTTTCATAAGAGATGTGCGCATATGCCGCCACTCTCCCATAATAAATAAAAACAGTTAATAACTCGGCTTGTTCCTTATTTGACGACTACAACATCGGAATCATTTTATGTATATATTTTATTATATATAAATTTAATTTAAAATCAATAATCATTCCTAATCTAAAGATATGTTAAAGATATTATTAATTAATTTGAGTATTATACATAATCACTGGAAGTAACAAATATAAATTCAAATTTATGATTGAATGTTAAAAAATTCTTGAAATAACTATATGGTTCCAAAATTACAGCAACACATCCACAAAATGTTTTTAAGCAAACTTAAAATAAAATGCAAACTATCGACCAATTTTAATGTTTTTAAAGAACACCTGTTACTATTAAAGACTGACAACTCAAAAGTACAGAATTTCACTAGATTAAGAGCAAGTCAACCAGCGTTTCAGTTCCCTAGATGTCTCCGCAAATCTGTCAATAATTTTTTCTCCATCCAAATTGTCTAACAATTCCTTTTCAATGGACAGCAGTGCATATGATTCCAAGTTTTCCACTGACAATGAATTTCTTAATCGGTTCTTTATGATCTTTAGCTTTAAAAATGTTCTCTCACAGTGTACTTGGGTAACTGATAAAGTACAGACGACTTTATAAAGTTCATAAAGGTTATCATATGCTTTATCATGAAGTCTGTTTGATGCTAAAATTTTTAATACACACGACGGACAAGTGCTGCAGGTTTTACAGTCATTGCAAATGGAATCCATTAAATTCTCTCGTGGCCCCAAAAGCTACAGGGTCCATATGCAGTTGCTTATTTGATAACCCGGCCTTGTTTATAAGAAGTTTTGTGGCAACAAATATTATGATAAACTGAAAAAAAAAACATTATACGAAACTGAGATAACGAATCATTCAAGAATAATGGTTTCAGTAGTTTGATTATAAAAAATACAAAATTCTAATTTACAATTGATTTCAGACAAAGCGGTTAATAATTTTAAAAAAATTTCTATTAATCAATCTCAATATTCTTTATTTATAGAATCGGACATTTTTTAAATTATAAAACAACAGGATGTAAAACTTCAAATAGGTTATCAGAAAAAATTACGAAGAGGAAAGGTTTCAGAAACTACCTTTCCTTTTTTTTACTACTAATTCCTTCAAAATATCTCTAGATATATTTATAATTGCCGTATAAGGTATATAGTTCATGACTACAAATTTAAGATCAGCTAATTAAGCTTTCACTTGCAAAGTTTTAATAAACATAATTAAAAACATTATTTATTTAAGTTTAAGGTTAATTTATTCTACTAAAATTAGCCTTTCTTCAGTAAGCAAACTACTCGTAATTTCTATATAATACTCATCTTAAAAGACTTACTGGTACAGCAGAAAGAAATATGCAATGGTATCAAATGCATGTTTAATAAAAATAAATAATGATCAGATTTAAATCAACATTTTCATCATTATTTTAATGATTGTGTAGAAAAGAGTTAAATCGTTTTATTTCAGACAATCAAAATTACTATAAGAGACAACAGTCTTCTCGGCGTTAAAAAAAAAAAGAAGTGCGTGGAAATTCAACTCAAACTGAATTCCCATTAATTATTATTATGTACACGACATTCAAATGGAAGTATATACCCTTATTTCGCATCTGAACATTTGAAAAATTTTATTTTATTTTATCGTGAACATCCGCTAGTAATTTATATTTGCAAAACTTTCTTAGAAATATTAAAACAAATCATGTTTCTGTTATGCATCAAAAACATGTTTTTAATAATTTGTTAAAAACAATAATTAATTTATTTTAATTTTAATAAATTCGATTACATTCTTTGTAACACGCTAGTGCGGGGCCCTATTTGGAGCAATCAGTCCAATCGGCTTAAGGCCGGCCCCGACTTTCAACTTAACAAAAATTAAATAAGTTGGCGAATTTAAAGTTTGTCGATATAATCAAATTAAGACAATTAATAAAATGGACGAGTCGGTTGGTTGTCAAATGCGATTAGTGTTTAATATTACAAAAGCAATGTAAAAATAAAAAAAATGATAATTTCAGCTTACCTCTCAAATTTTTTTTCTTTCTTTTTCAAGATACACTACGTATGTCCTTACTTTTTTCCTGCTAAAAGCAGAAATAACACTTTTCTCACCAATTATTTTCCATGAAAGACAGACCAATAAGATAGGTCCCTTTTACTCTTCTAAACGCAAACGCATAAAGAAAAGCATGAGTCATAAATGTCATTTGGTGTCTTCAATGGGCGCAATTTCTCCCACCCACCCTAGTCACAATTTTAGTTAAGAAAACCTACAGGCGAGTTCCCTTGTTTGTGAGATTTATGACAGTAAAATGAAACTACAAAAAAAGAAAGAAAAAACCACCTTATAGCCATCTCTCACAAGAACCGCAGTCTATCTGCACAAAGGGATGAAATTCCTTCCGTCTCTCCAGGGGCTTCCGAAACCAGCAAAATATCTTAATGAGCTTTGCGACTCGAATTTTCACAGAAAAGATGCCCTGTTTCCTTGCCCCGAAGGTTTGCTGGTGAAACATCTGTAAATAATCGGAAGTTCAAAGGAAGTGGATAGAACGCCGTTCCTACGGGTGGTTATTCGACCACCCGCTGTTTGACTGGTCGAATTACGACGGCAGTAAATCCCTGAAAACGGGTGTCGAACTCCAAAACATGGACCTTGGGGGAGAGGGCTATTTCGTTTATGTGTTTTAGAGAATGAGTTCTTCTTTGCTTCTCTGCCACACTCTCTGGGGGGCCCAAATTGTCTTCTGTTTAAGGGGCCCACTTGCCAACGGGCAAGTTGGCAACCTAGCCAGTCCGCCACTGCCCACAACCCTCGAGACCATGAAGAATTCAAACGAGAGTCCAATTTAAATAACATGTATATACTTGACATTATTTATGTTCTGTTATTTCTCAATGAATTTTGAATTTCGAACTTAAGTTGATTTAAAACTTTATTATTTAACTAACTGATAACCCAGCAATGCTCGGATTCATATTTTTTCATATGCCTGCCTCCGTTTTTTTCCCTACAAATATTGTCACTATCTTACCCCAACAAACGTAAATATCTTTTGAATCCTTTAAAGTCTAGCCTTTTTATTATCTATTTGAATGAAAACGCGAGAAGTTTGGAAAAAGAAAATTTATTTTAAACTTTTAAACAATATACCATATAATAAATAATAATACAGAATTTTCCTGGCGGTGCTGATTGAAATTATAAATTTTAAAAAATCATTAGAAAGAACAAACATAAAAAAAATAAATAAAACATCGAGGCAGTAAAACACCAAAAGACAAAAAGAGGGAGAAAAAATGCAAGAAAATGATTTTTTCCCGATGTTTATTCTATTAAAGCACCGGAAGCATAATATTACGTCATGCGCTACGCGATTCGTTTTCAAAAGAGAGGCGTTTCCGAAAAGTTAAAAAAATTTCTAAAAAATAGGAAAGTTAAACAGAAGCTCTAAATTACTCTTATTAGAACCGGGAAATTTTGCACTTTGCAATGATATAAAAATTATGGTTCTTTGATGAGAATATATGCGGAAAATTTGCGAAAATATGCAAAAAAACCGCCCGAATTTACTACTTGATATTAAATAAATAAAAATCTAATTCGAATTTCAAAATTTTTTTACGGCGTTTGCTCCTTCTTGTGCTAATCCATCACTGTATATATATACATACATACATATAGCTTATTCAACTTTGAATTAGAGTGCAGTTTTGTGTTTAGTCTATCTTATGTTAGCAATTTTACATTGAAAATTTAGTTCTTCTTTTCTCATTTTATTCGTCCTTATTAATCTAATGTTATTATCAGTTGGGAAATTTTTTGGAATAACTTTTGCGAAGCAGATCTTTCGCAAACTCCGAAATTATGCGTAGAAAGAACGTTTCTGATTTGTTTTACATTAAAAAAAAATCTTTTCACTTTAATACCCTTTTAATTTCCTACAGAAAACAAGTAATAGAGACTTAGTCATATTTAGAGTTGGTGACAGAAAGTGCGGGCCCCCATTAGAATGTAGGGATCCTAGCTGAATTCAGACATCCTATACCATAAACAAAATTAGTTTACCTCAAATTATCGAGACTGAATAGTTGCAAAGATTTAATGGACGCCCGTCGCTTTTCCTAACAGTGTGTTGAGAACAATAAAGTACACTCCTGGTAAACTTTTAGATTATCACATTATATTTTAATTCTGTTTCATGAAGTTTTGCAGCTTTTATTTTTTTGGCGACGCTCAATCAAATAATTGTACTTCTAAAGCTACTTTGCTTATTTTTGTGCTATATTCAACATTCTTTGGAAAAATAATTAATTAAATTTTTTTCATTAAAAATATTTGTCTCCTTAAGTTATTCATCCATTTTGATTAGTAAACCTAATATAAAAAAATAGTAAAACAGTCAAGAGTGGTCTTGTTTATTGCAATAATCACAAAATAAAATTTTAAGTTTATACCTAGCCACGATGGAAAAATTTTAAATTTCAGAAAAACTTCATTTAAGGAATGTGATTTCCTTTCATAAATATTTGACTGCGAAAATTACTAAGCAATTAAACCGCACAAAAAAATTCCACGTATAAAATGAACTAAACAAAATTTCAATGCGTCCAAAAAAGTTATAAATAGCAAAAATTGATAATTTTAAACCTTTACAAAGACAATGAAAGAAAATCTGCTCCATCGCAAAATAAATTACCTTTCCATGAGATAAAATTTTACTATCAAAGCCTTATTGAGTTAAAAAAAAATGTATTTAAAGCAGAAATAAAATAATAATAATAATATTGAGAAATCAATTATTTATTCTTGGGATGGGTATATTATCGATATTTTTATTACCATTGATTGATACCATTAAATTCTTGCATTGGTTCTTAAAATGCAGCTACCAAGATGCGATTACGCAACTCAGAAAGAGTAAAGAGGAGAAAAAAATCTTAAGAAATCTGAATAGAAAAGCGCATGATTTGGGATTCTTGGTTAGGTATTCCTTGAGATCTAAGTCATGGTATTTCGCTTATTCTTTTAATTATATTGAGTAATGAAAAAGGTTGAATAGAATATTTATAATTACTAGAATCTTTTGGAAATATTTTAGATTTACCTGGCTTTCCAAAGCTATAGAAAAAAAAGCAAGCAAAAGTTTCGTGTAATATAAGCAGCTCAACTTATTCAGTAAAGACCCCCACCACCACTACCACCCGCCTCCAAAATAACTTTTGGAAGATCATTAAAACTCGACGTTGATTGGTCATTTTATACGTGGAATAACAAAAAGTTAAATACGATACATCAGAAATGTCCCTGAAATAATCTTTGGAAAGACAATTTTGAACAAGAATTTTTGAAACTCCCCAATAAAGCCAAAAATGAAGACAGAGAGTTGAGCTCATTCTTTACAAGCTGCACTTAAAAGCCTTTACAATCCAATTAAACACTCATTGTCTTGGAGATATGCATTGATCATCAGTCAGAGAGCAGGACTGTAAAGTATTGCATTTTTTTAGAAGAGGACTAAACTCCATATTCGTAGAAATACACAAAAGAAAAGTTTAAAAAATAATATAACTAATAAATAAAAATAACATTTATTCAAATCTAAATTTCATTTGCTGAGATAAATTTATTAAATGCTATATATTGCACTTTGTAATATTTTAAACGTGGTCAAAATGTCATTTTTCTCCTCCACTAATTATATCACTTTGAGATTCGAATGAAGTGATCTCACAGGGGTAATTGCGACTCTGTTTCAAAAATCATGAAAACATAATTTCGAATAATCATCATAATTTCGAATAATTGTAGATTGTTAATGTAATGCGTAAGCGTATCAAACAGGGATACTTTGCACCGATTTTCATGACTTTCAACAGAATTTTGAGATTCGTTACACGTATTTCTCTAAAAGAAAGGCTCTTCTAATTTTTCTTCTTTAAGGGATTATTAGAGAAACGTTTTGCAGCAAAATTTAGATCATACAGTGATTTAATAATTAATTATGATTTTTCGAAATTTTGGTGCAAAGTTACCTCATAGGTGGGGATACTTTGCACTAGTTAATTTTTTTCAGTATATTAAAAAAAAAATTCTCTGGATGATATTCTAGATACATTTATTGAAAACCTGGGTGGAAATATATAAGAAAAATATTTTTTTTAAATACCTGATTATAATCAACAATTTTACGCCTTTGTATTCGGTCAAATGAGGATGGCGTTTTAGAAATCTTTTTATCCAATTATTGATTGGTGAGTTATTAATATACTATCTATTACCGCACTTTCTTAGTAAGATAAACGTTTATTATCATTTTAACATCTATACTATTGACAGGAAAACCGATGTCACCAAGTTGGACAACACGTTGCAACAGTCTTTTCCTTCTCATTGCAGAAAGCCAGGGGATTTCCATGTTTAGTTATATGAATTAGCTTTCTTTTGTAACAAACTGTTCACTTGGGATACCAAGTTTCTGCCTCTTTAAAAATACCCTAAGCTTGTGAAATCGTGTTAAATCAAGCTTCTAAGGTCGCTGGAGAGAACTCCATATACCTACAAGTCCCTAACTTCCTTTTATATACCCTGGGCATATCTTAAGCTTAAGCAAACATTGTTCTTATTCTTATTTAATAAAACAAAATTAAAAAAACAATTGGGGTTGATGTTTATCACAGATTTCCATGGTGCAAAGAATCCCTCCTTTTCGGAGCAAAGTTACACCAGGTCAGGAAAAAAATTAATCACAACTCAACTAACAAATAAAATTGATATTCAAAGCAACGAAATGAAAGCTGGGCTTATTATCTTTCACATTTAAATGCACTTGCCTTCAGAAATGTCATACTTTCCTAACCAGAGATAGATTTTTCATCACTAAAATTTTCGCTGAAAAATTGGCTCATTGTCTTTTCTTTCTGGAACCTCCTGAATGATTATTATATACGTTTGCAATTCCGTGTTCTTTGAGTTTGTATAATCCTTTCTTTTTAAATCCTTTAAAAAGAGCTTTTAAAGCATTTAAATTCGAAATGGAACTACTGGAATTAGCTAAATCGTTTCGTTAAAATTTAACCGTCAGTGATTATCTAAACAGTATGGTTAAAATTTTAACCGCCAAACAAACCTTGGAAGTCGCCAAAAAAGAGCGATAAAGAATAATTATGCCAACCTTTCCACAAAAATAGGCTCTTATTTTAAGTAAACATTGAGTGTTACAACAATAGGAATATTAAATTTAATATTTTCAAAGTATTCTTAAGGTATAACATTAAAAACTCACTTTAAATATTAATTAATATCTTCAAACAGAGGTTGAAATTTTGAAGATTTCCACTGACTTAACATTATCACTAGAAGTTGATGGTACAGCGGAAATCCTACCTACACGCAAACAAACAAACCAGAAAACTTATCCATACGAGGAAGTATAAACGCATTTCACGATAGTAGAAACTCACATATCTATGTTCGTGATGAACGTTTTGAAATCCGTAACAATAATATTAGGAAAACAGAATTGTAAAAAAAAGAAAATGAAAATAGAAAGAACGTAGGCTATGAATTAAAATTTTTTTTCTTTTTCACATCACCTAGTTATATTTTTCCTATTATTCATTCAGTTATAAATACACTGTGAAGGTACAAATATGTTAAAACAGCTTGAAAACATTGAAATATTCATTTAAATCATTCATTCATCATCCGTACACATGGATAGAAATGTTTGATGAATTTTTATAATGTTTGACAATTTTTCCTCTTTCATTTCAAATTTGATCAATGATCATACTTTCACTTCTAAACCAAAATCCTCTGATATCGCTAATGCAAATTTAATTTCACTATCTTAAGAATAAACTATTCTCATCCAACATCGTTCATTACTGTCGTCGCTGAAACATTTATGATTCCTATGTAATCAACGTTGATGGTGTCTGCGTTTCTCCCATTATTCAAATATTCAAATGAATGCGTGCAGATTGCATACCTGGATGGTATATTAAAAGAATTCTGCAAAGTTTCGTAAAGATGATAAACCTGTAGAGATTTGAAAGCTTCCATGAAAAGTGGGTTAAATGCGGTAATGGTGGTGCTGAGAGGCAAATAGCGAGAGTAGTCTAAAATATCGGAACCGACTATCTTTAAAAACAAAAACACACTGAATGAAGATGCTTAGTATATATTGACCTTGGAATTCCACAGCGTAATAGAAGGTTACCAATTCGCAGCATATATCACCAGCTAATCGAAGAGAATTTTGAAAATGTATGTACTCAGTGCTGTAGGTGCATTTGTTATGGTCTAGAAATTTTAGAGAAAACTGCGCTTGATCTAATTGAATGCCTCGATCTTATTGAATCATAGATACGTGAGAGGGGGGGGGCTACTCGGCTTCAGCCTCCCCCCCAGAGACTAAAAAAAGTTAGTTTTATTTTAAACTCACTACAACTGTTTGTTCTTATGTTCCTTCTTCAAAATAAATAAAAGCGTCAGCATTGCTTTCTTGATTGGAAGCTTCGAAAATTCTCACTGCTTCTTCAGTGATTCCACTTGATTACTTCAGCTGTTGCGTGACGAAAACACTTGTTTTATATGTATTTGCTTTATTAATGTATCCGAAAGTATTGTACTGAAATCCTTTATGATCTTAATAGTCAGGCGAGTAAAGTCTGTAAAGTTCCAAGTGGTTTAGATAATCATGAGGTTTGGCATTCAGGCCGACGATGCAAAAATTTTATTTCCCCAGACCCGAATTCTGGATCAACTGATCTTGTTTAAATGCTTCAATGATAATTCTAATGACATTTAATTTAACAAATGAAAAAACAATGATGGGCATTATAGTGAAGATCTAAAGCGGCTGCATGATTGAATTATTGAAAGTCGCATCTTGCTTTTTTTGCCTCTTAAAAAATCAAGCTTATATTTGTATGTCAGAGGTAAACTATCTAAAGTTACAATTTTAAAATTTTACAGGAGAACCAAAAGAAGTTCCAGATCGAAATGTATTGCAATGCTCAATTTATTTCTTGAGATCGGCTATCTCTTGTTCTTTTCGACAGTTACCATACTCTGACCATCCGAAGATGTTTTCGGGATGATGCAAGTACGATAAAAATATCAAAATCACCAAAATTGGACTTGATTGCAATTCTGTAATTTATTAGCCATACAGTAAATAAATTACAGAATCGCACAGTTTTTAATGTTGGTTAGTCTAGAATCTCTTATTTTATTTAAAATTTCAGGTGTTGCAGCTAAATCTTAATATTTATGTTTAGAACTTCTTAAGATTATCTTCATAGTTGATTTTCTTTGTAGAAAAAAGAAGCCATTTTGTCTAAAGAACTTTCATTGTGACGCAAAAAGTTCTTCAACAGGCAATTTACATCACTCACAAATATTTCGCAAACTATTTATCAGTTTAGGTGATGTTTTGGTTTATTGTACAAAATGGAAATTTCAAGAAGGTCCCAGCTAATTTCAGGTTAAATCGATAAGAAACGGCAGGAAATTTTTCTAAAACGAATTATAGATAAGCTTAACTATTTAGTTGGATAATTTATAGATCAAATACGGGTTACATCAATCAAACTCTAGTGCTTTAAAAGTCAAATTACTTTCTGTATAGTAATCCTTGTATAAATAATTGATAAATCTATTCGGCTACTATTTTGGGTTTAAAGTTTATATGTTAAACACAAAATACACTCTTGTGCTGTAAAATACCAATCAACAGATTTATACAAACTATGTAAGTTAGATGAATTTATAGTAGCTTAAGAACCGAGGAGACCTATGATCGACTTTCCATATCAGCACAACTTTATTGGAAAACTGATTATAGCTTGAATAGATGTCTCTATATTGTATGTCTCTTGGATTGTAAGTTTTTAAATCGTTACAGGCCACTTATATCCAGATCTATTCTCATGAGAAGCAATAGATCTTATAATCATTGTTTGTAAATGACAGTAAATCATGTGCTTGGATCTCTTGAAATTATCAGTCCATGTTTTTACATTGGTTAAAAATATTCAAAATAAAACGATTTGCAATCGTAAATCAAATAAAAGGTAACTTAACGTTGTTTCTTTGCAAGGACCAATTTTTAGTTTGAAAATATTCAGATGAGAGGATTCTTGGGATTTTCCCAGAAATTATTATACTCTACAACATTTTTCAGTCCTAGTTTCCAAATAAGCAGTAATATATAAAATAAGAAGAAAGTAAGAATTTAATTTTATGCTAATATTTAACTGACTTTAAATCTTTCCTAATCATTAGATAATCACGAAACTTCTACTGTTAAATTGCTAGAAGGATTGTTAGTATTTCCACAAATTAGTTTCGTTCTCAAGAAAACAAACAAAGAATCCTGATATTATAAAATAGTATGAAAGCTCTGATAAATGGTGAGTTAAGGAATAATTTTTCTCTCAAATGTAGAAAAGAACTTATTCAAAATCTTGTTTATTAGATTCGAGCAATGTGCATTATTTTAAACAAAAGCGACAGCGTTGTATTTTATTTCATACTAGCAGATTACCCGGCGTTGCCAGGTCATTTTCTTATCAAAACTTTAGTGTCATTTTCTTATCAAAACTTTGTGACGGAGAGGAAAAGGAAAAAAAAAAAAAATCTACGAGTACTTTGCTATACATGTGATTTATAAACCACACCCGCAATTAATGGGTTAACTGTAGTAAAGAAGGGATAATCTAATCACATTGTAAATGTGAAACAAGTAAATATGAAACAGAAGCGTGAGTCAAAGTACGTGATCAGCAGCCAACGTGTGAAAATATAATGCATATAACAAGAATATGAGGTTTACATTATAAAACAATATGAACATACTTGTATCTCAAAGAATTTGTTTTTCTGCTTGAAAATCGAAAATGTGTTGTGATGCGATTATCTGCAAATACATGACCACAAATAGGTATGCTTAGAAAAAACGATTTTACGTAAAATCTATCCCGAATTCAGCACAATATGCGATTTAGTTTCCGTAAGAACATTGAACTTGTTTTCATCTTATTACACTCACAAAAAATTATTTTAAAATATTAAATGTTATACATCTTAAAAACCTGAAAAATTACGAAATTTTTCATTAAGAAAAGTATCGTAAAAATATACTACTACCCAAAAATAAGTAAAAAAAATTCTCAAATGCATAATGCTTACAGATATATTTCAATATAAAATTCCATATCTAAACAATGAAGACAATTTCATACATGCGCTCCTAATCTTTTTTAACTTGTAAATAAGGCAAAAACTGTATATTTAATTGCAAAATAATAGATATTTTATTATATTGTATCCTTTCCATTACATTTTTAAATCTTAAGTTTTGAGCTTTCGGAATCCTTTTCATTAGATTTTTAAATCTTAAGATATGAGCTTTCGGAATCTTTCGAATCCATGCATATTATTCATTTCCGGGATATTCAAATTATAAATTAGTAAGACAGTCGACCATATATTTGTCTTCATAAAATTTTTATTTCATTCAACTTTTTTTCTTCGTTTAATAATATTTATCAACTATTATTTTGTTGCCATTCTGCGTAAAATAAATTTCAAATAAACAAAAATGATACAGTGAAACCTGTGTATAACAATACTGTTTGCAACGATAAATCTGCCTTTAGCGATATTTTCTTGGCTCCAAATCTGGTACTAAATTTCATCTAAATCGCCAAGCTAGTCAATAGGTCTATTTATTACATGCATTTTGGAGACTTTGCACCGCCCTACCTTGAGAAATTGTGTTAGGGCTTATTTACCCCTCCTATACTTCAAATGGGTTAATGAGGAAAAATGTGTACCAAATTTCATCGAAATCCCTTTAGCCGTTCTAAAGTGATGCTGGCACAAACATACATACATTGAGTTATACAGGGTGCCCACTAAAGTCCCTTACCACCCTTTTAACTACCGCATGGATGCAGCTATCTTCATAAGAGTGGTGTCTAGGTATGGTCAAGTGACTATGCGCTACTGTATGAAACCACTTACAGCGAAAACGGTGGAATTAGCGTTATTATCTCTAAAACGGTACGAGATAGAGGAAAAAAGTGCATAACAAAGTTGTAGAGAATCATCGATTTAGTACAAAAAGATTCCTTATGGTCATGAATGCTGAAAACAGAACGCTTAAAATGCACATTTGTTTGTTTGCGGCTTCCTAAACTGTGACGTCACGAAACTTGAACGAAAGGAGAGAAGATTATCTTTCGAACAATCTGCATTGTAGCTGACGGAGAGAAGTTTGCACATCGAAAATAAAGGTATCTTGTGATAACTAGTTGTTGTTTTTTCCTTTCTAAGAATGTTTTGTCACGTGTCAGTGTAGGAAATCGCGAACAAACAAATACGTATTGTAAGCGTTCCATTCTAAGCATTTACGTCCACAAGGTATCTTTGTACTAAATAGATGATGCTCTACAACTTTGTGATTCACTTTTTTCCTCTATCTCGTGCCGTTTTAAAGATAATAACGGTAACTCCACCGTTTTCCACCAGGCGGCGCTGTAAGTGGCTTCATCCAGTAGCGCATAGTCACTTTGCCATACCTAGACACCACTATTTAAAAGATAGCTGCAGCCATTCGGTAATTAAAAGGGTGGTAAGGGACTTAAGTGGGCACCCTGTATATATATATTTTTGGAACATTTAACTACGTTCATGAGAAGCATATATTGTTGCGGAATTTGATTTTATCAGAACAGATGCTGTTGAGCTCACACTGAAATGATGATGATGTCACCGAAAGAACAGAATGAAAAAGAATCTTATGTGAAATACGGTAATTTTTTAAAGTTCCCAAATAAGTTTCCAATCAATTAGATGAAATTTATCTACTATTAAAAATAATAATATGTAATGCTTAGATGAAATCTATGTACTAGTAAAAACAGTGATATGTAATTATTAAGCAAAATATTTTGTAACAGTTTATACAACATCATTTGCAGTAACAGAGTAATTTCCGATAACACCATTAGCATATATTTCTTTTAATAAGACTGATTATACATTAAACGGCCTCTTATTAGCTTGAAATTTTTAAAAAAATTTCTTACGAAATTTTTTTTTCTAATTGAGATTTGTCAACACACGGCTGTAATATTAATAAAGAGGCAGGTAGATACAAAAAAGTAAATATTGCATTAATGATTTCATAATCTTTATAAACAAAAGGTAAAATTGGAATAATAATGAATTCTCTTGAATTTTACTAGCAGCCATTCATTAATATGGGCAATATCCTTATTATTTTTGTTATCATACATCAGATGTTTTTTAATTTATGTGAAACTTATATTTATAAATAACTAAATGAAATACCTGTACTTGAGCACTTTTTAAATTCAAGCTGATTTTATTTATAGAAGCTTCAATAATATGCATTGAAATTCTTACAGCCAGTGAAAAGTTGAGACTTTTAGGAACGTCAGGCATCTCAATACTCACGAGATCTGTGAAAAGTATTATAACCGATTAATTAGTGTTGAGATTGTACTAACAGTAATTTTGAGATAAGAAGAGATGCAAATCGCCTTTCAATAATGCAATAAATCTTAGGTTTATAATGGTTTCGATTAAGCTTATTGCTAATTATAGTTATTACAATCAACATTAAATTATATTTACGTAAAATGTAATATTTAATTAAATTTGTAATCGTTTTGATTTTCCATAAAAAATGAGATCCGAAGAAAACAAATTTCTACAATAAAAAAGAACAGTAAGAAATCAGTTGTGAAGCGGTTCTCGACTCATAGTCAGAACTACAGGCTCCTTCTTCCGCATTTCAAAGCTTTAAATAGTGTTTCTTACCTTTTCTATCATCATTCCATGCCTTGAACCATTCCCCATTCAATGCATTGGAAACGACTGATTGATGAATTTCATATGTGGAATGTATGTATCCGCATATACAACAATTAGCGTGAAAAACACAGGAACCAGTAACCATCAAGTGGAATTTTTTCTTAAGATTGGAAGAAGTTGGTTGGTTCTTTTCAAAAACTGTTGATATTTTGGCACAATTACTCATTTAGCACGGACGAAGGACTTCGAAAGTTCCAACAAATTTTTAAGTTTGAATAAAATAGTTACATTTTCTATGATCTGAAAGATAATGTTTTTAACGATGGTTATTTAAGTTTTTAACTGATTAAATTTAGATGAAACAACGTATCTAACTGAAGAAGAATGTTAAAGTAAAATAAGTAAATTATCTCTCTTTCCGCTTCATGTTAGAAATTCAGATGAAGCATAAAGAATTCTGGATGCCTTATAAATAGGGAATAATGCGCTTATAGAAAAAAAACTGAAGTAACTTAAATTCTTCTTTTTGCATAATAATATCTTTTTGTTTAGCCTAAATTGCGTGTCTTTTAACGTCATAATTCTAAGTTAATTTAACAAACACAAGGGAAAAGAACCAAACCAAACGATTTTGGAGAATGCGTAAAAATAATAATTTCAATCATTGCCAAATTTAAAAAATAAAGTAGATAGATTAATTAGAGTATATGCGGATTATATTTCCTTCATTAAAACTGCAAAATGTTATACGTTTCTTTTTTTAATGCATGGTGTAGCAAATAAGCATGTTCGTAATAGAAATAATATGCTAATTTGAAAAATTTTAACTCAGTTTATCAAATGATAATTTACAAGGGTAAACTACATTAAAATTGTATCACACTGGAAAAACATAATAATGAAGAGAATAATACTTAATTGATGTTTTCACGAAGACGGAAAGCATTTTCTCCGTATTTAGAGGTAAATTTAAAACATAGATATGTTTTGAAGTTACGGTACCTAATGCTTTTTCAAGCCAATAATTCTAATATTCTAAAAATTCAGAACATTCCAATGATTGCATATAATAGTATTTTAGAATAATTTTAATATTCTACTGGCAATACATTTTAATATTCTACAATAAATTTTCTTTATAAGATTCTAAGTATTCTAAACAATAATAATCTTTTTCTAATACTACATTTTGATCGTGCTTAATTTATGAATGTTTTATTGTTCAAATAATATAAATAAAAATTAAAATATAATAAGGTATAAAGATTATAAGAATGTCAAATCAATATTAAAGACTTTTTGCTTAATATTGCATTAAAAACCGACCTCCTTGGCAATTTTTATAATAGTTTTAACACTCGATAAAATTTTATTTAAGCTTTGGATTGGTGTAGGCATTACTGTTCAACTGATGGAAGACGCTTTTCTGAAAATGTTTGATGAATTAAGGAATTCGTTAATAAAGGAATGAAATGTGTTTTTCTTCTGCACTCATAATTATTGCATGGATTCAGGATAGACATGATATTCCGAAGAGATCTTGTTCCTGATTTCATGTTTTTCTGAAATTTTGCGCTTTCCGCGCTATTTCGAGAAACAAAGTGCCTTTATTCTGGATATTATGTTCTCCCTTGGTCTACATAATGAACCCGGATAAAGAATAAGTTAAAGAAAAAAATATATTAATAAGCAGTAATGTGTGTTGACACTGTGTGTGACATTAGAGCATGTGTGTGTTCCAATTCGAGATAAACAATTTTTTAAAACCTATTTCTACTTTAAAAGAAAGCTGCATCGGCATTGGTTTTGGTACAAAGAAAAGCACTGATGGTAGTGCACCGCAGCCTGTTGCTTAAACCACGATAGAAGATTGGAAGAAGAAAATAATTCCTCGATTCGCAATTAAAAAATCATCACAATCCTATCTAGTGAGTTAAGCGTGCTGGAAAAATGAACAATGATCCTAATGTCCTATTCAGGACCATCAAAATGGCCTGAAATTGGCCCTACCTTGACCCAATTTTGAAGTGCCCAGAGCTATTAGTATTGGCCAAGTTAACTTCTTAATGTAAGTTTTCGTATCTTTGATGTATTACAATTTTAAACTTTTATTAAGAGGTAAAAAATTTATTATATTTTCAAAATAAGAAGTATTGGGAAGATTCTTGAAATATATATATTTCCATTCTTGTGTGTAAGTGAAACTGTTGAAAATGTCTGCTTTAAAAAATATATACCATGTTGTTAAATTAAACTCAATGCAACTCTGATTATTTTTGAATTTTATTTAAAGCTAAAAATAAAACTGTGTAATGTGATATACCATGCTAAGGATATATATTTAGTATTTTTCTCTAGATTAATTGATACTTAAAAATTAAAATTAAAACTTATATTTCCCTTGTATGCACTAAGGAAGTTTCGTTCAATGTAATCCATCATTAGTTATGTACAATCCAAAGGATCCGGAAAACGTCTCATTTTCGATATCTCGATGGTCTTTAAGTCCACACACATCGAGTTATCGAAGCTCTGCTGCTATGTCGAATCTCCTTTCCGTGCAAATCAAGTGTGGAAACTATAATTCCAGCTTTTTCTTGCCGAATTAAAACGAAAAGGGAGACTGAACTCTTTCTCCCCATATCGAATTAAAAAAGAATGAACTCAGATCTCCTAAAAATGGCAAAATGAAAGAAGACTTGGAACTAGACTCGAACCAACGACCTTCTCATCACAAGCCCAGACTCCATCATCAGACATCCTTCATCTGTGAATCTACCTAAAAATAATAAATATAAATGTGAAGTAACGAAATAATATCACTACCTTTTGTTGAATAATTATGTGAAGTATCAGGAGGGTTGCCCATTAGTTTATACAGTGAAGAAGATGTGTCTACGTCATAGATGATATCAAATACTGATGAATAGATGTCGCTCTGGAAATAAAAGGAAAATTATCCTACCTTATAATATTTTTAACAGCTTAAATAATATGTTGACTTTGCTACTTTAACGTCCCGTTTTTAGGATACATGGAGATCTTCAGTTAAGTTGGATTACCGTCCTGTTTTGAAGCTACCCGAATGCTAGTTTTAGTGGACGTGTAATTTTTATCCGACGTCAGATGAAAAAATCGACATTTGAGTTCACAACCCCCTCTCCAAAACCTACAAGCTACCTAAAATGAGGATGTTTGCGCTCCCCACAAATATAACGTATTTTAGGCTCTCACATACAATGGATCTTCTGTTCTACAGAGACTCGAGTCACGTCTTATCAGACATAAATCGGAGACTCTATCACCAGACGAATGATGTATCAAATGACAGTTTTTAACAGTTTAAAGCAGCCTTGATCTTCTGGAGAAGGTTACTTTTAATACTGAATTGTTAATCAACTTTAATAATGGTAACAAAAGTAAAGAATAATAATAATTAAAACTTACAATGGACACTTGTGGGGAATCGCTTCTTTCCATTTTCTTCGAACTATGGGAAGGATTTGGTAGATACATGAAAAGAAAAACACAAAATTAAATCAGGCATCTACTTACTCTGTATAAAAAGTTAAGCCAAAATCTGTTACACTTTTATAAACGCTTTATACCAGGCTGTTTTAAATCCTACTCATTTTTTGTTTGGTGTCATTATCTTCAGAATTTATCCAGCTTTAATGTGATATTTTTGGAATTCCAAAATAATGTCGAGTTTGAAAGTTATTAACTAGAAAGAACGCCAAAATTGTAGTTATTAAGTTCATTTCTTTCTCTTTATTGCATAACTTTTTTAGCTTAGGATCTGCTTGATGAGGTGATGGCCACCACATAGTGGCAGTTATCGGGAGGAATCGGGCTGGCCCAATGTTTTCAAACAAAAAGACGGACTCACCCTAATATTCAAGAAAATTTAATAACATTCTCATAGAAACAACAACAAAAAAATGCACTCACTATCCGATATTCGAGTTCTGTTCAGTTTCAGATTAGTAAATAATCCTTTTCCGCGACAATAATGTTGATCTCTATAATTTATCGCTTTCTCAGAGCAATTTTTTTTTTGCTTTTAATCAAAACGCTTTTCTAATCGACACCTATATCCGAGCAGCTGCACCACTAATGAAGCACGCAGGTGTGAATAAAAACGAAACATGCGGCATTGTGACAGAATATTACTCGTCTGTATAAATAAAAAGGTTTAAATAAATGGGAAATGGACTTTCAGTGAAAGTGGACTACGCAAGCATTTTACAATAATTACAAAACAGATATCTTATTATACATAAGATGGGTAGAATTAAAACATCCCTGTTCAAAGCACTGAAGAAAAAAAAGTATTTTCCAATCTCGAAGATGTAAACTTCAGATAATGTGGAAACAAATTACGAGAAAAAAAGCATTAAGAAGAAAAACAAACGGTAAAAATGAACATTTATTAGCATTGTAACTCTTTTCTTTACAATTATTAAATAAATTGGGATTTGGCTGTTTACTGCATTCTTATACCATGTACACGATTATTAAAAAATTATTATACGGCGACAACTACATTATGTTTATACTGGTTACTAATCGCCAATCTTCCTTTTTACATATTTTGGAACTTTTTTGTCATTCATTCCTCACGCTCTAAAATATATACCCCTCTATTATGACGTTTTAATGATTATTTTTATGTCCTTATTATTGTAAGAAAGAATTAAACACACTTAATTATTTGAACACTAATTTTAATGTTTTAACTGAAACTTGAATTTTTTTAATGTAATATTGCAGCGAGAGTTAAAAATTTGTTTATACTATAGTTGATGAATGTGAATTAAAACGAATATTAGAGTTTCTTAAATGTGCAAAACTTGATTTTTAAGTAATCCTACTTAATTAAATTGTAGGTTTATCCTATTTTGCTTAAAACGTATTTAATCGTACTTTATCAAATCGTTCTTATAATATATAAAGAATAATGAATATAGAATATTTGATCGGTTGTTTAAAATCGTAATGAGTTTCGGAATAAAAGACGAAAATTTCAGAAGTTTTTACAAATGCTTCACTTGGCAGGAGTATACAAATTAATGCATAAAAGGTAAGTTTGAGAGGTATTGAAACAAAAGCAACACATCGTTACAATTATAAATATTCGAAACCATAGTATGCATTAAAATATAAATGCTATTTATTAATTAAAAATATCCAAAAAGATGACAACAGAAATCCTCAATTCTGATAATTTGCATGAGTAGCATATTTGCATTTTAATGGAGAATAAAAAATATATATAACATTTCTCTACTTGACAGCTAGATAATTGGTGGGAGGGAGGGGAAGAAATGTTTAATTTAGATAGTTTTTTATTGATTTTATTAAATTTATTTAGTACAACTATCTTTTAAAACAAATATTTTGTGAAGAAAGTTTCTGAATCCGAAAGGAATGATGTATCTGTAGTCAAGTTCTGACAAGGTTTTTTTCTCAATACAATGGAACACTATTCAATGAATAATCAAAGAAGTTTAATAAAAGCATGTGCACATAATTAGAATACAATGATGTAATACTTTTTGAGCCTTTGAAATAGCCATCGTGCTTTCTTCTTTCATTCAAGGAGGCAGAGTAAAAAACTCATAAATTTCAGATCTTTGATTGCTGAAGATATTTTAAATTGCAGACTAGTGTAGCGA
This sequence comes from Araneus ventricosus, assembly GCA_013235015.1. Classification (NCBI taxonomy): domain Eukaryota; kingdom Metazoa; phylum Arthropoda; class Arachnida; order Araneae; family Araneidae; genus Araneus; species Araneus ventricosus. The sequence continues at coordinate 23,324 of BGPR01012912.1, read as the reverse complement.
GACTCAAGTATGGAATTTCTTAAAAATATATCCGCTTTTTATTCTTCTTTCTTTCTTTCAAGATTTGCTATTAAATAAAAAGAAGGATAAAATGATAATGACATTGAGATGAACTTAAGCCTTCCTTCGGTAACTAGAAACAATCACGCAGAAGTCTTATTCACGCCATTGTAGTAGAATTTTGCAGATGTACGTGAGATGATCGTAATAGGACCTCAGAACTGATTTAAAACATGTCTTGAAAAGCAAAATAATAAAATACTTTTTTTCTGTATGGTAATATGTTACTCTATTCATGATTTACATATAAATATTGTAATGGAAGTCATAGGTATAACGGAATGCATTTTTTTTATTCTACTACCTAATGTGTCAAGCAAAGAATAGGTATTACTTCATCGTTTCTTTGTTTTTGTTTTGGTTTGAGCATTCAGTTACAATTTCTTTTAACTTCTTACATTCCTATTTTAGTGATCCTTATAAATTATTTTTATTAAAATTAACAGTAGTAATTTATTGTTTAACTAGTTTTCAGTCGACATTTCTATATTACTTTCTTGTAGATAACTCATCCATACTTTTTCTATTAATTTTAATCGCAATGGTAATTTTGGCAGAATATTCGAATTACGCGACAGACGAAAAATATGATATTCCCAATTGCATCATTATCATAGAAGTGCAGATTTAAAAATGATGAAAATAAAGACATGTTTACCTTCACTTCAACTGACGCTTTGAGGATAGAAATATTCGAAAAATTTACTTTAAGGATACGTTTTAAAAAAGTGCTTAAAATTCAATTTTTTTGGCATGAAATAAGCTTAGAGTATAAGATTGTTATCTTTACTCTATGGAAATAAGTCTATGAATATATATTTGAATACAAAAAAGTAAAATACAAATGAAACAGAAGAAGTAAACAATAGCGATAACAATATACCTTTTGCGCACCAACGCAGCTGTATCTAGTAATTGCATCGCCAATATTGTCCATAATTAACTAACGAATTACTATAGAATCAAACAATAAAAATCGCGATTTAATAAGAATTAAGACACATTAATAAGAATTAAAACACATTAAAAGAAAATAATTAGAATGGAAGAAATGGAAGAGAACTCGAATGGCGAACGTTTTCAAAGGCCACTCGCCATCGGAGTTCTAATATGGATAAATTTTCTGTAAAGGGAATGACTAATAGTCAAAAAATATTCCCTCTGTGGCCTGAATTTATCCAATAACTGAAACAAGGAAAAAAACCTTTTTTAAGTAAGAAAAACTTACGAAAGTTTCCTTTACCAAATCTAATATATAAAAAGAAGATAAAATTCATATTACCCTCTGCAAAATAGTAAAAACGACACCATTCCAGCAATTTCTATGTATATATGTAATTTAGCTATTGAGAAGGTTATTAAAATATCAATAAGATTTATGATAAAAAGTAAGTAAATTTTATTTTAAATCTTAAAATATTTGCAAGATTTTAATAGAGTTTTAATCTAGAAAATCCAACATTTTTAAACATTTTATTGGATTAACTAATGCACTTAAAAATCAAAATGTTGTGTATTTAAATACACAATATTTTAACGCAATAAATGCTTTTAGAAATGAATTAACACTCATGAAATATTGAAAACATTCGCCATGTAATGCGAATTTCTTCTTAAATAAGAAATGAAGACGTGGGGAGAGAAAGCATATTTTTTGTGTCGTTTAAAATTTTAAAAATAAAACTTTTCATGAAGGTTAATTCCCTTCTGATATAGCATTCACAGAATTTGGCTACAAAATGTAAAATATTATTAGACAGCACTGAAACAATATTTTAGATTACTTGCTTCAGCTTTGGGAAACCGAGATATGACAATATATATAAACATTTGAGTTCTAATTTGACATTCTCATGTTCAAAAATATTTTACAGCATAAACATAGCAAATGATTTTTTTAAATATTGAAAAGCGCATCTTAATTTTTTTTAAACGGTCAAACTAATTCATCTGTGTATGATAAAATTCTTAAAAAAAAAAAAAACCCAGTCTTTTGAGTAAAGTGTGTAAATTCTAAACTAACGGTGAATCCTGAAAAATGCAGTGGACTGAAAGTCTGATAAAATTTCAAGTAACTTAGAGCATTAATGTGACACGTATGCACAAAATATGCACACATATTTTCTAACATCTTCAATAATGAATCAAAAAGTATAACTTAAAAATGATTAAAAATTAACTTATGATTCACTACATCATTTAACTAAGTTATTTACAGTTTTGGTTTCTGAAAATAAAAAAAAGTGAGGGTTTTTTTCTTCATTTTTTTTCTTTTTTGAGGGAATTAAGTTTAGAAACAAACATTCTGAACAATGAAAAGTATAAAGTATTAGAAACAAACATTCTGAACAATGAAAAGTATAAAGTATTAGAAACAAACATTCTGAACAATGTAAAATCAATCAATGGTCAAACGATTTTGTAGAAAGGATCAACACCAATGTAAAATTCGATGGTCTAACGATTTTTTAAAACGGTCAGAGGAAGCAATTTCATAAAAACTAAGTTGCTTTCGAAAAAGAATTGGTAAATTAACTATTTAGTGAATATCACAAAAAAATAACAAAAATATTCCGATCAAGAGTAAAGAAACATTTTATAAACGTCTGGAAAAACTTTCTTTTCTAGTAGTTACATTATTTTTCTCTATCTATTTAATTAGTATTTTTGTTTCTATATATATATATTTACGAACGTCTTTTTAGGGAACTCTCACGAAGATTCTGTGACGAAGAGCATCATTTCTAATTCCTTTTGATTGATTCGTTGAATATATCGTCTAGAAAACTTGGAGGGGGGAATCTGATGGCTTCTTCCGGGTGTAACGGTTTCGCTATCGTACAGTGAAAATGCAAATATTAAACTGGATGACGTATGTTATTGTAATGTCATTGCTTTCTAACTTAAATGTTATCTGGAATTTTTCATGTATTTCTGTCTGAAGAGATCGCATTTGGTTTCCTTATGATTGTTAAATAAATAAGGATTATTGATTAACTACTTATATTTATTACAATCATTCCAAAGTCTTACAGAATTCTTAATTTTTCCTGCATTGTTAATAATGCAGGAAAAATTCAGAATGCCCACAATATTTTCGTATATTTAATTCTATTGTCCTTTCAGCGTCGTCTAGTAAGGTGGAAACATTTATTTGACTTTCAAGTTTTGCGCCAGTGGATGCATTCGCAGCAAGAAACCCCTTATCTGTCCATATTTCAAGATTCAGATCCCAGAAAAGTTTGATGAAATTGCATATCTAATCATTTTATGTTTTAAAAATATATCTCCTTACTTTTGGAAAACGAAAATGAATTTCATTTTATGAAGTACCTGCTTCATCCTATGAAAATAAATGCTACTTTTTACAAAGATATTTTTAAAATAACTTAAGAAATAAAACCAATGTAAAAATTCAATTTTGTGTTTGCTGTTTCATAGGTTGCATATTTAAGTCTTCTGTACCATAGAAATTATTATGAAATGTACATCGAGTACTTTAAAGTCTATTATTTTAACTTAATAACATTTGAGAATATCAATGTACAACTACAATTATGTTTTATACTATAGAGAAAGAAGGAAGGAGATATGAAATAAGAATTTTTGGTAAGTAAATTATATTTGAACATTTTATATAGCTTATATATACTTGACCATATTATATAGATTTTATTATAATTAGATAAACAAAGATTATTTATTTTTTATCTGAATTCTTAAAAGTCAGAATGCAAATGATTACTTTTTATTTGATCCAGAAACTCCTTATTTTCGACTTGCTTCTAAGAAGAGCTTCTTAAACTATTGGTCCCGATCCCAAATAAGGTCATTTACATTAATTCTGGGGCATGAAAGGAAATGCTTCTTGAAATTGTTCAATAAAAGTTGACCAAAATAATTTAGAAGGTTATTTTAAATAAAAAAAATCCATAAAAACTCCAGATTTCTTACTTATATGTTTATTATTAATTAATGCATAATTTTTCTGTTTATATGTACATTCGAAGTCACGAAAAAGTTTTGTTTCCGTGCCATGGATTTTATGACTATAAATTAGAATAACCACCACGATATGAAATTTTCTACTTTACAAACTTTTGTACGTTGACTTTGCACTTGAATACACGTATTACTTATCAGCAAAACTAAGCCGTAATATATCCCTTTAGATTGCTATCGAATCAGGAATATGTTCACAGATAGCGCTTAAATTCTGATTCTCGGTAATTTTCGACCTTATGTAATATTTTAAACCTCGAAGACAGGTACCTCAGATTAATGAAATCTTTTTTTAAAAATCTAGAGTGAAGTCTTTAGATAAAGGTAGATTTTGTATAACAAGCCCCAGACACTCGTAACCGAATGATAAAACTGTTCAACAATCAGTGGAAAAATGTCAGGAAGTTAAGTGAGTTTGTTATCATTTACTGTCGTCTGCAGACAAGTCACGAGATGAATAAATAAAGAGGAAAACCTTAATTTGAATATTGTTTACATTACGGTTTTGTTCAAAAGAGATTTTTATCAATGAAACGATTCTCGTGACATTAAATAACCAAAATAGATTCAGGTGAAATGTATTGGCATCTCTTTTTTTTCAAAAAATGATGGAATTTTCCCTCTCGACATTTTTCCTTGAATGAAGAATATCAGCCACTTGTAAAATCAGATTAAAGCAAAGACAAGGAAAAAATGATGAAATAAAGAAAATAATTTGCTTCATTAAATGTCGAAGTTAAAATGCATTCTTTTACAATACTAAAAATATTTATAGCAATAATTTGAATTTTTTCGAAACAAAAGACAAGCAAGAGTTAATGAACCGAAAAAAATCTTCTAGTTTTTATGAAAATAGAATATACAAAATATTTTTTTTGTAATAACACAAAATAAAAATATGCAAAAGAGTGTTAAAATGATTAATATAACATAACTTTAAGAATATATTACAAAATAAATTAGCTTTAGGAAGACATAAGGCATTAAAGTTACCGGAACGATTTTTTTCGCAAAGCTGATATACTAAGCCTTTTCAGCTTTATTATCAGCATAAACATTTTTGCACCTTATAATTATCAGTTTTAGACTCATTGGCAATCGAAAGTGTTGTATTTTGCATTCATTCCATCAAACTAAGAATTCTGCATTAAAAGCTTAAGAGATTATTCGAATTTACGATGGTGCATGAAATCAGTTATTAAAATCAATGGTTATAAAAATAAGCATAAAATATAAGGCTGTGAAAATTTAAACTATGCCTGCAGGCTGTGTGCGTTAGAATCAAACTTAAAATGTATTTAATTATAAACAAACGAATTCGTGGAGATTTAATTTTATTATTTTATAACTGCTTGTTGTGATCAGGTTGTTCGACAGAAGCTTATTGAGAGATTGATTGTGTCTGAGTTTGATCTTCAATTGAAATAACTTATTTTTCTCGGTTGCCTAAGAAAAGTGTTATTTTATAAAAATACAAAACAATAATTAATGTTTATCTTTAGCAGTTTTAGGACACTCAGGTCTCTGCTAGTTCTTCTGCAAATGGAACTGACTATCTACCAAACTGTGATCTCTTTAAGATTTAAAAATTGTGAAAACATAAATGGTGGGAAACATTTCATAAAATGAATTACTTGAGTTCTAACATGTCCGTGAAATAAGATAGAATAAATTAATGAGAGGACACTAAATGTGTACTAATATCAGAACCATCGCTGCACAATGCAGCAAATATTTGATATAAGTATAGAAATTCATTGTCAGAGCCAAAAAACAGTACTACTTTCTACTCTCTTCACTTTCTATGACTAACACGATCAGTTCAATGATAAATGATGATTAATTTAAATTTTATTAGAACTAATATTTTCTATATGAAAAAATAATATAGAATTAATCAAAATAAATAATAAAAAATTTACTTATTTGTATGCAACAAAAACGAAAACTGATTGCCCGTTCCTTGCTATCTTATCAGGCGATTGCAGTTATCTAATCAAGTTACTTTTAAGTATCCGGAGTATTTAAAAAGTTCTAGAAAGTAATCCATGGTTCTAGAATTCCTAGTCATAAGTTTTAACTGTCTTATTCATTGCATACTATCCGTTAAACTGTCTTGTTCATTACATATACTATCCGCTCATTGTTTCAACCCGATCACACTGAAAACTCGCTCTTTATTTCAGATGTGATAGTAGTGAAAAATTAAATTATGAGTGAGTTATCTGAGTTTAATATGCCCTAAAATGAGATAGTGAAGCGAAACTGAAATGATTGTTCAACTGTTTAGGTCTTGAGAAATTTAGCCGGTTCATCAAAGCATCGCTGAATTGGCAGCATGCATCAAGAGTAGTTTATGTAATAAATATGTCCAACCAAAAGTAAATCTTAAGCATTTATTACGAACAATCGAATGTAGTCATTCGATATTGCTAATGGGTTAGAATTTTGCTGATTACATGACAATCCTTAGCATTGACAAAATACAATGAAAAATTCACGAAAACCCAAAGGAATACTTCAATCGGTTGCAGAAACGGCTAAAGTATAAAGACCAATGATAATGCCAATAGCCTGCCACGTCATACATTCTCAAGGAATAAATTAAAACACCTACCGCGCACACGTCGTAATGAAATAATACCACGGCGAGAAAAAAAAATGTCTCTGTTATGTTAATTACAAGAGTGATTTTATCCACACTTATAAATAGCTTATAAATGAATCACAGACCAACCGAAGCATAACCAACGAGGGGATGACTTCGTTGGTTAGAACTCCGAATTATCATTTAACACTAAACTTTTAAACTGCAAGCCATTTCTGCGGTCTTGAATAACAGTTGGGAGATATCAGTCCCAACTAACATCGAAGTAATTGGAAAGCCTCCAAAATAAGAAATGGAAATTCAGGACAGACCTCCGACTGAAGGCTACGTTGGATTGTATAAAAAGATATCAAAATCTTGTTCTCAAACTTTATAAGACGGATATAAAATCCATCTCATTCTATCATCCAGCACTCCAAAAAATATCTAAAGTTGATGAAGAATGTTATGATTGGTATTATTTTCACCTATTTTCGATTTCTTTAAAAATCTGAAGTGACCGAACATCAACAATACTGCAATAAAATAAAAGTGGCTTTTTAAAACAAGAACAGCTAACTTTTTAAAACTTAAACACAATTTAAAATTTAAACTTACCTCAATCAAAACGGATATTAAAAACTGCAACATTTCAAGTACTATTCCTAATAAGTGAGAAATTGAAAATGCCTTATTCAAGAAGAAAATATTATCGGCCGTAATTTGTTTTGTAAATGATTGTAGATAAATTAATTTTTGTGTGTTCGGAATAAATAAAAGACTCTCTAGAAAAATTCAAGAAATTCATTTTCTTGAGCAATGAGGTTTTATGTTACACTGAGAGAGAGAGAAGCGACAAAAAGCTTACAAACATGAGAGCATTCCGTTGATATGTTTTCGAAAAAAAGCTGTTTTCAATTAAATTTTGTGAACTTAAGATAATTATATGTAAGAAATTCACTGAGAAGGGAATTTTAATCTAAATAGAAGTTAAAAAGAAATGAATCTTCAAAATAAGTATTATTTGTAATTTAATGGAAAATTGCATATAAATGACAAGCAAAACATTTCCTTTCTTCCGACCTTTTTATTAAATCTTTTTTTGAATCTAATTTAGAAGATATAAGAATAAAATGAAATTTACATTAGAACATGCTTGTTTTTATGTAAAACTGTTTGAACTAATTTTTGTATTACGAATTCTTGTATTCTTAACTGCAGAAAAATTAATTTCGGTTAGCTGGTATTATGATGTGATCGAATCGTGGAAAAATTACCTTTATGATATAAGAATTTCAAGTGTTTATTTAGTATAATGTTATTTTCGGGAAGAAAGATTAGAGTTTAGATAGCCAAAAATATGAGCTTCAAATTTGTATTATTATTTCTTACTCGGAAAACATGTTTACTGTTACATAAGGAACGTAGTTCATTGGATGATATTAAGAAGTTGATAAGATATATAAAGCTACAGTGGTTGTAATTTTCAAAAACATTATTACGCTACACCCTGAATCCAAACAACAAATGTTATTTCACATAATTTTCTTTCTGAAGGAAAAGATAACGAAATAAGTTACCAAGTATTAGGTGTTTAGGTATTATTGATACTTTTATGGTTTTCCGTCAGCGAGGTAACATACGCTTCAGATTTGCCTAAATAAATTCTAGAATGCACATTTAAAGAACTTTTCGAACAAAAACTCGATATACCAGCAAAAATGAGCTTGCTTTCTAAATATTGTACTTTTGAAAACTTATTAGTCTTTGAATTAAATTGAAATTGTATCAAATTTCTGTTACGTTTAATACCAGAAGGGTAATTTACATACTAACAGGGCCGGATTACTAAATAGGCAATGTAGGCAACTGCCTATGGGCCCCGCAACTTTCGGAACACCCGAGATTATTGTCATTTTAAAATTATTTTCAGGGCTTTCATTTGATTTATAAGAGCTGTGTACTCACTTATGAAAATAAAATGAAGGATCGTTTACATTTCAGAACGTTATTTTTGGGATTTTTTCATGTTTTCAAATTCGTTAACAGATCAATGTGTCACAAGTAAACAGTTCTGACAGTCTTGTTTTAGAAATTGGGTTAAAAAGGTTTTGTAATTTCTAACCATTTTATTTAAAATTACTTTTTAATTTTAATCTTTTATACTCGAGATACTAAAAACAATTTTTTAAAGATGACGCGCAAAAAAAAAGAAAATATTGCTATTGCAATTTGGAAAATATTTGATACTGAAAAAATGCTTATATAGATATTAAATAATATCAATAAAAATATCTGGTTTTGGAAGCTGGGGTGGGGCCCCCTAAACTTACATCGCCTATAGGCCCCTACAGGGGGTTAATCTGGCCCTGTATACTAATATAGTTTAAAATTGTGTACTATTATTGCAAATCAAATGATTAAGCATTGAGGTTTAGAACATTTAGAAAAGTTCCGTGATGCTATACATGGAAAGATAGACTAGACCATAGGTAAACTGGCCTTTTCCTGGTGGTCGTTGTCATTCGAGGGCTAATGAGTTTTACTTAAAAAAATTATTTAATGAAAAACTAATAAGGGAAGTAGAATTAATGGGTGAAGTGAAATTAATGGGTGAAGTAAAATGTCGAGTCACGAATCAGTGAAAAATATTGCCCTGTAAAAACCTTCGCGTCTTGGTTATTCATAATGCAATAAATTTTGATAAATAAGGACAATTTTATAAAGGGCAGGGACATAGCCAAATTGATTTGAAAGCATATGAATATCTCAACTGTAATATATAGATAGAGACGTTTTAGTAGCAAAATAATTAAACAATACGAAATTAATTCAATAATCTAAAAAAGTCAATTAAAATATTTTTAATCACTTATTGTCCTACTTGCATTTCACGAGGAACTGGAATTTCTGAAGAAAACCTACCAACTATTCTTAGATAAGAATTATAAATAAAAATGCAATGTATTCAATGACAGCTTTGAAATAAACTTAGAAAATAACGTAAACGACATCATTGTTATTATTTCGTACCAAATGCTTACAAATATTTTTCATATAAGTTAAGAGATTAAGTTGTATTAGAATAATGGAAAATCTATTTCACACTTCACTTTTCATGTACTGTTTCAATTAATTTGCTCTTGCTTCAGCTCAAAATAGCAGTTGTGAAATTTGATTTTTTAACAAAAACCTTCAAACTATGAAAAGTATATTACACTTAAATTCAAATAATATTGGAAACGAAACTCAAAGCGGTATCAAGTATGAAAACATGTCAGATAACAATGAGAGTTTTTTTAAATGATTTTGTTCATTCAAACAAGTTTTTATCACATTTTGTTCATATTTTTCAAAAGCAATAACAACAAGTCTACATTCAATTAAAAAATACACTTTTTTATGGATTTTCTGAAATCTTCTTATCGTTATTCAGGAAAATTAAAAGGATATTAGGTATATGAGGAAATTTCTAAATCGAGGTTAACATTTTTCCATTCGCTTCCATCCCCTGAAATACAATGAAACTTCACAAGCAAACACTATTATTAATTTATTTTCTTTTTAAACGAAACAATTGGAAAATTCAAATTAAAAAAAATTGTTTAGCCTGTACTTGAAACTTAGATAATTCAGTTAGAGAAAGAATGAAATAGCTTCTTCATGTACCACATAATGAGATTAAAAAAGAAGATAATATTATAAAAATATTTTTTCCATTTAATGTCAATTAGATTAAAAAAAAAGGTGCTGTATTAGTCTCTTGGCAAACGTTAATTGTAAAGGGCACCGATAAACTCGATTTTGCAACATAATTTTATTCATATAGCATGTTATTCATAAATATATAACATTCCAACATGCCTTATTATAAGTGCATCATTTTTCCCCACGGAATTTTCTCTAAAATTATCTAAGTGTAAAATCCCTTTTCTGGTCCTACCTTCTGAAAATATTTGCTTGGAATTTTGAGCTTAAAATCATTTTTTTCAAAAATGTTAAATTTTAATTTTTTTAATGTTTATTGTCTCAACTTGCTCCAAAAATCAGTTATGTTTTTAAGCCTTTGAAATATTTAAATAAAAAATTGAATTTAAAAACTTTAAATTTCAAAAGTTTCCATGTTGTCTGGAATTTTTAACTTTTAGATTTTTTCTAACGTATTCATTAAATTAAAATTAATATCAACTTATATAATTAGCATTTTGATTTTAATTGTGTAACTGGACTTATTTATGTAACCATGAACAAACTGTGATTTAAAAAAATTTCGGATTCAATATTGCAAATGGTATCTACAGGTGCAAAGTTTGGTAGGAAAAATTAAACAAACTTGAATCTGCCGCACAACACACTACAAACAATACAATAATTAATTTTGTATATGTGTAGCATTAAAACGTTTCCTGGAATGTTTCACAAAAACAGTTACATTACAATATGAGCGATTTGGAGACATTTTCTCCTTTGCATAACTGCGTTCATTTGAGAATTTTAAAATTTTGAAATATTTCATCAGAATCTTTTTATATTTTATTGGATTTGATTGGAACAAAAACACATTTTGCTAAGAACAGTTTCACGAAAACTGCAAGAGTTTTTTTTTTACTTAAGCATTTTCATCAAAATACCATTTAAAATTACATTTGTTTTATGTGTCTGTGGAGAAACATTGAATGCCTAGATTATTTTTAAAATTGATAACAAATATAAATTTTCACCTTGCCAAAAAATTCTTGCCTAACTATCGCAAATATAGTATTTTATTCTGGCTTAGACATGAGTACAGTCTCATATTTTTTGTCATAGTTACAGTAGAAAGATTTTAATGGATGAAATGGGAGCGAGGTAAAATAAACAATAACAATGTTAAAATAAATAGCCACGGAAATGACAAACTGACATCCCATTTTCATTTAAAATGCTTTAAAGTAATCCTTAAAGTGTTTTTTATTCCACTAAAATTTGCCAACTAAAACAGTCAGTCCAGTTCAGACGATTTTAAAGATTTATGTGTCCTCGCTGACATTTTTTTCTCATAAACTTTCACGATTCATAAAGAAATTCAATCGTAACTTCACTAAATACCCATAATCTAGTTTTGCTCGTTTATCATGGATTTTATTGCTATTTATGCACTGAGCAAATATTTGAATTTGGAACCGGAAATAGTGAGAAAAACAAATAAATTGAATTGTTATTTAAACCGAAAATATTCACTTCACTTCCGTAATATGGTGTTATATTTCAGATTTGCTGACACTTATTCATTGGACTGACTGCAGCATTTCATTTTGTTTGTTTAAAATATCATGTTTCTAAGTTGGTTAACTTTGATTAATTTCTTAAGATGCGCAAAGAGAACTGTTCATTATGAGATAAGTAAATAACCTGTAAGGTGAAATCAGATATCTTTAACGTTTTGATTAAAAAGAAAATTTTGTAAAGTACACAAGTTTACTGGCCTTTATATATAAAACTATGTTTTCAAATATAAATGAAAGATGATAAAGCAGAATGTGCATTCACACATGTTTAAACATCACTGAACTTGATTCCAGAAGATGAAAGCGAGATATGCAATTGTAATACTCAAAAGTTGAATTACCGGGAAAAACAATGATATTCAGTTAAACAGTTAATTAAAGCATCACTTAGTTTGCAGAAATTGGAACAAAAAATGGGCAAATAATATTATAGAAGCTATTAATGAAAATACCAACAACTATACATAAACTGTACTGTTAATTTAGAGTAATAAACAGGCTAGCTTTAAAAGGTTTAATTCAAAAATAATAAAGGCAAAGAAAATTTATGTTTGTTGTAGAAAAATTGTGACAATTTTTATCAAATAAAATGTGTTTGCCTATGAAGATATTATGACCCCGAGAAACGTTGGGTATATATATATATATATCCGTTTCCCAGCAATATAAAAATACTTGCAAAAACTACTTTTACATCGTATTAAAGTTTAAAAAATTAGTTTTTCAGTGACACAAATTTCATTTCCGTACAATTTTCTTCTCTAATTATAATAAATTTTTTTAGAATTAATTTTATACACAATATCTATAATTTTTTTGTTATTGCAGAATAAGAATATATACGAAAAACTGTTGTCAGAACACATTAATAGAATTCTGTAAAAATACTATAAACATACTATAAGAAAAGTTTAAAGAGCAGATGATTAACACTTTATATCAGAAACAACTATTGATTTGGATTAATTTCATGTTTATATAATAAAAAAAATATTTAATTAATTGTCTATTTAATTAAACATGGAGCAAAATAGCTGTATGCTTGACTTGATTGCTTATAGAATCTTTTGGTTGAATTGATATTTTCATTTTAATTAAAAATGTTTCGGACGATAAAATGATTTTGTGTGTAATAATATTTTAAAGAAAAGTAGTCTTTGAATAAAAAATATTAGACATGAAATTAATTTAATCCCGGCAGGGCTGGGTATATCAACTTAAGTCTTAATATAAATAAAAGTCATTATGGCTATGTATGTGGCTATGTTCCACATCTCCTCCTAAACCAATGGACTGTTTTCATCCAAATTTTGCACACTTATTATTTAAGACAAGGGAAAGACACTTATGACTTTTCAAAGTCTAAAAGTTAATTAAACAGTCACTTAATTAAAAATTAACCGAAACCGTTTTTTCGCCGTAACTTCGGAGCAAATTGTCCGACAAAAATATTTTTACACCATCTTAAACTTTAAAAATTTTCCTTTTCTATGATACCAATTTTATATCTGTGACATTTTTCCTTCAATTTTTATTAATTTTTTGAAGTTTAATAATTATTAATTACGTGCAGACGATTTTGCAATGACGCAAATTTATAGCTACTCCGTTGCTAAGCAACGGTTAGACTTTGAACTAATTTAGCTTTATTTCTGAAATGTTTGCTTATTTTTATAAATATATTTTATATAAGAAGAGAGTCAACCGTCAACTTTTAAAAGCCCCAAATCTTATTAAAATTTCAGTTAATTGGAAATTAAGCAAGATTTTGACATTTTCCGTGAAATTTTTTGAAATATGTATTGTGTCAAAAAAACTATCTTTACACATAATAAAAGTTTAAAAAATTAGCTTTTAATGACACAACTTTCATTTCTGTTCAATTCATTTCCCTCATTTTAATAAGTTTTCTAAAATTAAATTGTGCATAAAATTTACAAATTATAACACTTTTTTTATTGGTGAAGAACAAGAATACATAAGAACTGTTGCTAGATCACATTAGAAGAATTTTGGATGAAGACGAATTTTATTATTTTTTTTATTCATATTTATTCTAAAGCTTTTTCTCAATGAAAAATTTACTTTGTAATTGTCCCAAAACATCCGTTAAAATCTTTCTCATACTGCAAGATTTATGAACAAAATTTGAAGTACCTATGCAATAAATACTAATAACTTATGGAGAAAATTAGCTATCGGCGATTTTTAAATATCGTCTGGTTCAACTCATATATATACGATGAAAGAATTTTGGGTATTGTAATTTTCTATACAAAAGTAGTTTTTTTACATCAAAAATAATAGACATGAAAGTATTTTAATCCCGAGCAACGCCGGGCATAACAGCTAGTTTAGTATAAAACTTGAATGCAAACGATTCTGGCAAATGAATTTCAACTGAAATTATTAAAACATTCAATGCACACTTTTACGAACAGTTAGTTACACGTAGGTACAGGAGAAGGAAAACGAATTTTACAATAGATATGATTTAAGAAATTGTTTGATTCTTCCCCAAAAAAGATAACATTTTAAAAGATTTGCTTATTTTAGAAAGTTTTTTTGTAATGAATGCGCCTTTAACTTCGCCTTAAATTTGAAAATATTCTTCTATGGTTATGTTTGTGCGTATAAAGATGCCTTTTAATCTAGAATATTCTTTTAAATTTTGCGCTATTGCATTCTTCTAGCAGTCCACATGAAAGAGTTAAAGGTAAGCCATGGCAATATGATTTATTAAGCATTTATTTCAGGAAATTAATGTTGATTTAAAGTAGTGTAAAGTAGCTGCAATGCAGAGTTTCGTACATAAATATTAAAAAAATATTATATATTGCTTATGATGAATCTTCTCTTAAACTTCCTCTTAGAAAGGTTAATTTGATGAAGAACAGAAAAGAATGGAAAAGTTTTAATTGATGCCAATATCTAATCTTACGATTCGTTCTACAGAACAATTTTACTGATTAATCGAAAATCTTACAAACGATGAAGAGGATTCTGATAAAAATTATAAAAGAAATTCTGGTATTATTCTTTTATATCTTGAAGAAAATTCTTGAAAAAAGGAATTATGAATTAAATAGCACTGCTTCATAGGACGGAATTCATAATAAAACTATAATTAACAAAAAAAAATCTCAATACAAGAGAAAAATTGCACGACTGTTCAAATCTGGTATTGAAATGATGAGTGCAAAAACAAATATTAAGTTCTTCGCTAGGCATTCAATATAAGATTTTACTTTTCAAAAACGCGAAAGCAAATATAAGAAGTGAAAACGAAACCACTTACTGTTGATGCGACGGCAAGGACTCAGAAGCCGGAGACACAAAGCATGTGTGATGTTCCACTCAGATGCAACGACAGAATAGTGTTGAAAAAATCAGAATCCCATCCCAAGCGAAGACATCAGCACGCTGGGCTACACGTGTCCACCAAAAAACCGTTTTTAAGAAATAAAAATGCACACCGAAAATACGTGACAGAAGGTGTAAACTCGTGTGACCGCTACGATGGGTCTGGATGCTGTTAATCACCATCATGCCATCAATATCAGTTTTTAAGGTTCCGATAAGTTCTTGATACTAGGTATCTTCAAAGGAATGGAAACACTTAGCGAAAGCCGGACTACCCTGCAAATCATTCTTTGAAAGTTAAAATATTCTTTTCCAGAACGAATTACTTTTTTAAATATTTTTTTTGCTGCTTTTTTTGATTCAATCGCTTTTTGGGTCGAAAAATTTCAAAGAGAAGTCAAGGTCAAATATCGGTATCTATAAGGCTAATTAAAGACATTTAAAAGTCGCATCATACACATTAACAGAGGCATCAAAGGGTGGCCTTCCGAAGGGGACTGCTCCAATATGTCTTTCCTGATTCTAAAACAAACATATTTTCCAGTTTTAAAGCAACTTTGAATGTTATAAACTGTCAAGAAGACATCTAGATATCATCTTTTTCTTAACCTCGTAAATGAGGCCAGGGGATAGTATTTTTGTTATTTTGGATAGAAGTAAGTAAGAAGTCTTGATTAATAAAACGTAAGCATTTTTCACTTAGGCTACTGCCACACCAGCGGTTCTCACAACGGCCGTATCCAAACAACGGCTGGCCACACGTGCGTTTTTTTTTAATGCGATATCAGTCGTTTGTTTCTGCTTTCTAGTGCAGCAGAGTGGATAATTCAAACAGTTGTTTCTGTGAAACTTTTGATACATTAGAAATGTATAAATAAAAAAATTATTCCATTTATCTCGTACTTGAAAACGAAGCAAACGTGTTTATAATTTCATTAGAGTTTCGGATGTTTCTTATTTTTTCTGACATTCTTCCCCTTCAACTAAAAAAATTTCAAAGATAAATTTTAGATTCTTAAATGTTTCTTTAAAGTGAGAAGGTAATTGAAAGAATTCCAGTTTTAATTTGGACCATATTAATTCCGTTTACTACTAAGGAGAATTTTTCAAATTAAGATACAATGAGTAACAAATAATAGCTTATTTTAGTTATATTAACGTCTCGTTTTGAAGCATCACGAGGCATATTTTGTGGCGGACTTCGTAATTTTGAACCGCGATCAGATGACAAGGACAACACAATCTATCAATTTTTAAAGGAGTAATTATTAAAATTAGGTTGTAATTGGGTAAGGGTTAATAAGTACAATTATTTTAAACATTTTTTTTAAAAAAAGGAAGGACCAAATATTTTTTCCACTTAAGACAGGATTCCGTTTCTTACAGTGTCCGTTTTAAACAGGTTTTACTGTATTACCTAAGATTTCAGTTTACGTAGAAAGCAGAAATGAAAGACAAAAATTCATTTAATCCAACGGCATGTTAGCTGAATTGAAACATGCTCTTGAAAAGGAAAGGACAGAGCCGTTGTGGGGAGCAAGGAAGTACAGTATTGGCGGGCTCCACGGCGGCAAAATATTAGAATGTTTATTTCATATTTTAAAAGCAAATATAGCGAGCGAGAGGAAAGGTTCTAAACTCCGGGTGCCAATTAACCGTTTATGCCTTAAAAAGAAAATGCATTATTAAACATTTGTAGAAGCAATAAAAATTAACTAAATTTTATTACAATTATGAAAAATAATATACGAATATATTAATTTTTTATATCAAGGAAAGGTTTGCACGCTAAACAAATCAGTGTTATTAGAAAAAAAAATTCAAAATTTTTCCATATTAATGTCGAAAAATATCAAAATTTCAATTAATTGTCAACAAATCAAAAATTAAATTAAAATTTTTGAAAAAAATTTCTGAGATGAACATTATCCTCTTGCAACACATGTTTGTGCCAAATTTTGTGATTCTACGTTCAACAGTCTGCTTTGAAGATGTTATAATACATTAAGTTTCATTATTGTTAAAGACAAGCGAATAAGATAGAATAAATTTTTGTTGATCCTCTAATTAATAGCTACTCATGAAATTGATTTAGTTCAAATTCATGACAAATTAAATACTTTTCGTAACTATAAAATCAATCTCTTTTATTATGAATCTTAAATTCAGTTAAGTGTTCTTAGCTTTTTTCCCATTTTAATTTCCATTTTATGATTCCTGGATTAGCATTTAAACCATAAGTGAGATTACTGAATCTCACAAAACTATCGCTCCAAATTTATTAAATTTTGAAGAGTGTGTAAATATATACGAGTTGTGAAACTTTTTTGTGTTTTTTTTACAGAAATTACCAAAAAATAATTAAGTTTTGAATGACGTCATCAGAAACAAACGGATAGCAGGATAATTAATATTTACTTTTTTTAGATAAACACATTTCACATGAAAATAACTAATTCTTCCTGAAATATAACGCTTCGACCTGTATTTAGCTTAAAAATAAATTAAAGCAACTTAATTATCAATGTTTTATCAACAGAGAATGCTTTAATGCTTCTACAAAAAAGATTCCAGTAAAACATTAAACCACCTATAATATCAAAAATGGCCGCTTCTATTATAATATTAAAAAAAGCTCTTAAAAGGCATACCGTTTCTGTCTTCATAAGTTTGACTGCTTGTAGATAATCCCCTTTTTGTGTGAAAGTTTTAGTGGAAGCTCATTTGCTTTCACTGAAAAAGTGGCAACTGCTGTGATAAGAACTGTAAATCAGCTCATGCAATTGTTAACACTCTAGGGTATTCAAATTCCAGTAAACATTAATAGAAGAAACATAAAAATTCATGACTTTCCGATAAGACATTTTGGGCGGATAGTAGTATAAACGCACGCAGTGGACCACTTTTTAAGATTAATTTTCCATTACATTATTTGATGCAATACTGTGGAGCCGTCCTTTTGGAGCCCGTTTTCTTCTAAAGTAATAATATAAATCTGCTCGGAGAATTTTTTCTCAAACGAATCAAAATTCGCATTCATTCCCCCTTCCGTAATTTAAAAAAAACAACTCATATTATTAAGCAATCAACTGATGTTTCTACTGTTAAAGTCGTATAAGCGTTAATATTTCTCAAGTCACGTGGTGTTAAATGGCATGCCAATTTACAGAAAAAGATTTAGAAAAGGTAACATAGGGAAATCTATTTTTGTAGCAAGAATTGGTCGATCTCAGGACTGCCACAATTTAAGCCATTACTAGCAGTTCTCGCCGCCAGCACCCACTTTGTTGAGCATTGCCCCTGCTACCTCGCTGCTACGAGGCTCTCAGTCACTACTTTTTTTTCAGTCTCAAACCTACACTTATAAAAGGCAATGTTTGTGTGCGTATGATGTCCAGACGAATCTATCGCACTTACAGCCTTGAAATTTGGCACACAGGTAGTCTTAATAGTGACTCAATGCACCTTGAAGCCGGAATTTTAAAATTTTATCTAGAAAATTTTTTATTTAATATTTTGTGTTGTTTTGGGTGATTTTTCGCACTAATTTCTCAATAGCATGGCTTCAGATAATTGTACGAAAAAAATAGATGCACCATTGGAAAGAGCAAACGATTTCCGTTATAATAAAGTTAGTTTTGAATTTCGAACGTAATTTACTGAATTTTGAGAAATTTTTAAATAATAGTGAATTTTACCACCGAAATTTTATTTTTGTTTTTAAATTTGCTGCATCCGACGTTCTAATAACACTATTAGTTTCAATTTTTTTCAGCTTATAACTAGAAAGGTTCTGTCGGATTCAAAACAAGAACGGTTAAAATATCTTTTCCCGTTTTTTTTAATTAATTTTTTCCTGGTCAGTTGAAAGCTATTTTTCTCTAGCGAGCTTCCTCCCGCGACACTTTTCCGGAACATTGCTGGCAATTTATATTGGCTGACGGTGCAGAGCGCAGGTGACGTCATACCCTACAATGGGGAACTTCAGCATTTTTTTTATTTTTTAAATCAATTTAAAATGCTTCGAAACGAACTAGAACATTAAAAAAAATTCTAGACAGTTTTTTTTTAAATTTTCAATTAAAGTTCGCCTCTCAGAAAACGCGGGAAAAACGATCCATTTTGGCGCGGAAAGGGTCTGACGTCATAGTTGCTTAACAGGGGAGACACACGCTTTCTTCCCGTTCGCTCTCTATAGAGATTTTCTTTTTGTCTATATTTTCCGACTATCGCATCAGATAAAGTACTGTCGGCAAGATACAAATATCGTATTGATCCTAAATGTAGTAATACAACTGTAACGGCACCCGATAAATTATTTATAAATGTGGAAAAAATTATGTTATTCGCAAAAAGTGGTGTAACGCGATGAAGCGAGATCCTAAGATTAATCCGGAATTATCAGCAAGCAGCATTCGTCATGTCTGTGGAGATCATTTTGATGTGAGTTATTAATCTATATTATATCTATTAAAACTGTATATCATGAAGCACAGTAAATTCAGAATTCGATATCTTTTTTGTTTTTAAAAGAAGTATAAGGTGAGGTTAGCAGCAAAAAAAAAAGATATTTTAAAGCAAATAGTTAAATTTAATTAGTTTTTTCCCGTTTGATTACATAGAATTTATCTTTTTACCCTAGGGGCCATGGCCCCTCAAAGGGTAAAAATATAGAAGATCCCACCTTCTTTAAGATTCTTTTTTAAAAAAAACAACTTGCTCTTGTTATTTTATTGCATAAATTTTTTCAGTGGATATTCGAATGTTTCTTATATTTTTTAAAAAATTACAGTACTATTGAAAATTAATAAGAATATCTTAAAAATTAGTTCAAATTCACGACTTGTTTGATAATGAAATTCGTTTTCATTCGTAGTTCAACAAAATAATTCGCAGAATTAATTATACATGAAAACGTAGCTGGCCTTAAGCTGTTTCCTGCTTTTTTTATTTATGCTGATTCATCCACACGGGGATATTGATGATTTAATAGCATTACCAAAATTAATTTATTTCTTCATTTTCAGTGGATTTTTAAAAAATTTACTTTCTTTTTTTTAATGCCGAATTCGGTTAACATTAAAAAGAAGTTAAGCTAATTAAGCACTTTGTCTGTCTACAAATTAGTATACACACCATGGGATACTGTTTGGATTCTGAGTTATGACAGGGTTTTTTTTATAGCTAAGTTCAGCATTTTATTTTATTTTTTGTTTTATGTTGTTTCATTGGAGAGGATTATAAGACAAAAACAAGCTTGAAGGCAAAGGTAGATTCCTTTACGTTAATGTTACAAAAGTCATGAAATATTACATATTGATCAATACAGACATAGCCAATGACTTTATTGTTTCTACACATTGCAGTATTTACGCTGTCATTCTGTTTTCATGTCATTTGATTTTTTGCTATATCAAGGTTTTATCATTCCATTTTTCATTCCAAAACGTTATGATAGATTTATTGGTCAGTATATTGGTCAATTTTTTTATATCTCAACACATAATCATTCAACAGGTAGGAATCATAAAGAAATAAACATCTCAGCAGTGCAAATATCTCCTACATAACATTAAGCTAGCCTATCTGAAACAGTAGCAAGAAATTGACTCTTGGCACGAATGAAGAAGGACTCTAGATATAAAAATTAATTTATTTAATCTAGGTTACAATATAATTGTGCGGACATTACTTTGCCATATGGTAAAACCACATGACATGATACACTTAAACACTACTAAAATGGGCTCATTTAGAGAACTCCCTGGTTACAGAGATAATAGTCACTAAATTCTTAACATATAAGAGAATAAAAATTATTAAACATTGTGAGTGGCAAATTGAATACGTGTTTTTAAAGCATAGGATATGAATGCAGCCAATTTGAACAGCAAATTAAATCTCCATCGACAGTTAAAACCAAATACTCAGGCAGAAAATCCCAAACAATTTTAAAGTTAAGCAGATATTTTTCAATAGCAAAGAGGATAAAGGGAACTCTTATTTAATTACTCTTCTTTTTGGCTGCTTTATATTAATTTTATTAAACAAATCATGGTCCCGCCATGTTTAGTTAAATATCAAATTAAAGTATTCTGTCAAAAAAACCTATCATCAAATTAACTATTAGAATTATTTGATTAATTAAAATTAACTATCTACTTAATTAAAGTTAAAAAATTAATTGTTACAAAACTCCACTAAAACCTTTTTTATGGCTTATAGTATATGCCAGCAATCTTTATCTTATGATTATCTAATAATTATATTAATTTAAATAAAAGTCACTGTGGCTATGTATGTATGTTCCACATCTCCTCCTAAACCACTGGACTGATCTCAATCAAACTTTTCAAACTCTTTATTTAAGAAAAGAGAAAGGTCACCTTCAACTTTTCAAAGCCTAAAAGATGCTTAAAATTTCAATTAATTAAAAATTAAGCAAGGCGTTTTTCCACAATGTCTTTCATTTCCACAAATTTGTTTCTCTCATTTTAATATTTTTTTCAAAATTAATTTTAAACTGAATTCGTAACAATATTCTTGTTGATCAAAAATAATACGAAGAACTGTTTCCAGAAGGAAGAATGCTAAAAGAAAATTTTAAAAGTAGACGATTTAATAATTTATATCGGGACCAGCTATTGATTTATTTTCACGCTTTAAATTAATGAATAATTAAATAGTTAATTTAATTGTTTCAAAATATTCATTAAAACCTTTCATTGACTTTAGTAATTGTTAACAAAATTTGAAGTACCTATATAACAAATAATAACGTATGAAGGAAACGGATGTTTTTAAAAATTGTCTGGTTCAATTGATATTCTCATTTTAATTAAAAGCGTTTTAGATCAGAAAAATAATTTGTGTATTATAATATTTATACAATAGTAATTTTTACATTAAAAATATTAAACATGAAAACATTTTAATCCGGAGCAAAGCCAAGTATATCAATTAACAGTTATAATTAACAAAATTTAACAAAGATATTAAATATAAATTAATTAGTCATAAATTAATTATATATTATACCGTATAAAAAGTGAAGGTGAATGCGGTTGATGGGAACTCATAACTTCTAAATAATTCTTGCTGTCAAAAAACTTTCAATATAAAAGTAGTTTGTTATGATATGGTGATAATTACCCTAATTGAAATTTTCTTTCTCTCTTCAATCTTAATGAAGCTATGGGGAAATGATAAATTGGGGCGGGGGTATTGAATATCACTTTTCAGCTCATAACTTATAAGCAATTCTAGCAGACAAAAAACTTTTAGTATAAAAGTTGTTCGTTATCATAAGGTGATAATTCGCCTAATTGAAAATTTTTTTCTATCTTTAGTCGTAACAGAGCTATGGGGAAATGATAAGTTGGGGAGGGGATTGAAAATGGCTTTTTAGCTCATAACTTCTAAGAAATTGTGGCTATCAAAAAAGTTTCAATACAAAAGTTGTTTGTTGTGATAAGGTAATAATTCGCATAATTTGAATTTTCTTTCTATCTTGAATCGTAAGGGAATTATCGGAATATGAAATTTTCAGTCCCCCACCATTTCCACCCCCTTTGTTCTGGTTAGCCCATCTGCGAACTCGGCCGAGATTTTCACCCTCCTTACAACATATCCGTCGCCAGTTGAAATTTAATCAAAATTACTCTAGTTATCGTGTTTACAAAATAACACAAGCCGAAGCGTTATGCATATACTTCTCTACTACTAATAATAAGGAAAAGAACATTTTGCCCTCTATTCTCATAAGTATTGAAGCTACAAGAATGAAAGAGGGTGGAAGAAACTGAAAATGACGAGAACTTTCCAACGAGGGGTAACATGCATAGGTTAAAACGTATTTTAAGTTAGGGGGAGAGGAGGGGAAGGATGGGAAAATCACTTTTCAGCTCATAACTTCTAAGCAATTGTAGCTATCGAAAAAGTTTAAATGCAAAAATTGTTCGTTTTGATAAGGCAATAATTCGCCTAATTTGAATTTTCTTTCTATTTTCAATTGTAAAGGAATTATGGGAAAATGAAAATTTCAA